>WWET01004278.1:110695-123329 GCA_011038615.1 Limnodynastes dumerilii
TTTAATCTCTTTATTTTTCACCTTGTTATATGAGCTTACTATCAAAAATCATCATGTCACTGCGTCTCCTCAATATTCCCACTGTCTCTCCTGCCTCCTAATTATAAAAAAAAAAAAAAATAAGAATTAAGAAAGAAAATTCTTTAGTGTAGAGAATACTTACCTGCTGTGTGCTCTTGCAGAGTAGGACTCCTTACACTGGAGCTGACGTCATCCCGTCAGGGTCAGTGCACAGACAGACCAGACCGCAGAGGATCCTAGCGCCTGACACTTTCTTTCTGTTTAGACCATAGCGGAGCAGCGGCTCCGCTGCAGTCTAAACAGAAAGAAAGTGCCAGGGGCTAAACAGACCGCAGAGGATCCTAGGTAAGTATAGGGGAGTTTTCTGGCTGACCACCAACTGTGCCATTATCGGTACAAGTCGGTACAGCCTCTTCTGCCGGTACAGACCGTTAAAAACGGTACTGTACCGGCTAAATCGGTACAGTTGGAGGGTATGCTTTACTCATATATGTCTCCTGTGCCCATATGCAGCGATCTCCCAGGCCCCCTCAATGCTCCTTCACCATCACATTACCCCTTATTTGTACTTTTTTTTATTGATAACCTGAAGCTCTCCAGCAGCCCTCTCCACACCACAAGCAGGAACGAACTCTGTACCATGTGACTGTTGCTGTCACATGACCTAGTGACGTCTGCTGCAGGGGATTTCCTTCCACTACAGAGGAGCTGTAGCGGAGGCAGTGTGGAAGACTGTGGAATATCTCTCTGCAGTACTGCTATAGAGAGTCACAGCAGATGAACTGTCCATCCACCATGACCCTCTGTTGCAGCGCTGGGGAGACAGACTCCACAGCACTGCTTAGGAATAAGCTAATCTTTCACAGGATTGCTGGGCTGGCAGGCACCCTAAGCCGCCAGGCCCCGCAGCTACTGAACCCATTGCACCCCCTATAGTTACACCCTTGGTCTCTGCACATGTAAGAATGGAGTGGGGCTTGTAAATGGACAAAATGTCTCTGCATGTGAGAGCATTTATTGCTCACATATGCAGAGACATCGGTATTGCCGGTTGCTGAGAGATGTAGCCAATGAGAATCCAGGTAAGTGAAAAGCCAGGGGGAGAAGTGACAGGGGACAAGAAAAAAATAGAAAGTAATGAAATGTGAGAGGGGTGTAGGAAAAGCAGTTGAGAGGGAGAAGAATAGAGGGAGCAATGGGGAGATGAGTATATTGGGAAAAGTGGAGATAAAGAGGGTATAGTGTGTAGAGAGGAAGAGGGAGCTGTAGAGAATATGGAAGATAGTGGGGTGGGGTGAAAACAATACTAAAGGAGGATGCATATAAACTGATCATAAAACCGTCCCGCTAATAGAAGATTCTAGATCTGTCCCTGCTCCGACTGTACCTCATTCTGGTAACAGCCTCTCATTATAACCTACAACAGAGAATTAAACTGTTATTAATACTTGCAATGTTCTCTAAAATCCTATTTCTACCATCTCTTTTGCACATTTTACCAATGTGAATGGTCTCCTGATAGTTCCGAGTCATAGATAGACCAACACATTCACACTGATACTTCATTTTCATTTTACCTCCTAAGGGGTAATAACCACAATAATAATCCTGTTCTCTTATTGCACTTGATTATCATGATTCCATTCTCTATTGTCATTTGCTGAAATTACGTAAAAGTGCTGGAGGGAGACTTGGAATGACTTACTTTCCACAGAAGGGTTTTATAATGCACATTCAAAATTCATTTTTAATTTAAAAAGATGAAATGACCCCTTATTAGGAATGTACCTTTGATATCCTTCTCTATTAAGCTTATTACATTTGTTTAAAGAAATATTGTGCTTACATTGCAAGAGCAAAACATTTACCTATTTACATCAAACTGTTTACCAAAAATACACCAGTATAAAAACGATTTTTAATTGAAACACTGAGCTTTCAAAACTCCATATGTTCCTCCTTTTATGTGTGCACATCAGATATGCAAATGCACAGTAATTAATTGCAATTATAAGTAGCTACTAATTAGTAGACTGTAGCAAAATGACTTGCATGGGAACATTTTAGAAAGTACTTTAGAGAAAAAAACATTTCACAGTTTATACAGTACTTAATATTAAAAGCCTCAATCAAAATGCAATATTGTACATGTCAGGAATAATTATATAATCCATATAATAGCCCAAAAAAAGTCTTGCATAAATATTTCCCTTTTAATTCATTTAAAATGTTTTAAGTAATATATTACAAAAGCGATTTCACAGCTTATATGCAATATTAATGAGAGAACTTTGCCTAAAATGGCAAAACACCAAGTTGTATGTATGACGAATGCGCCATTTGTGACTTCTGAAAGGGCAGTCGATGACTGCAGGGATCACATATGGCATCTCTCTCTCCTCCAGCCACTTTATTTTTTTGAAAGGGAGATTCACAAACTGGTGACTGCTCAAATCAAGGTATAGGTTAATAAACATGGACATAAAAGGCAGGGGAAATATACACAGAAACAAAAGAAAGAAAATGCCCCAGCACATCACTAATAACTGGTAGCTAACCTGCCATCCTATCTGCAGAATAAAATGCAGAAATATTAATTTCACACATATGCAAATATATAATAAGCCACCTAACACTTAAAAGTTTTTTTTGCTACAGGTGGTTCTAAATCTAAATAGTGAGAGGCCGTATATTGGGTCATATATCATGTGTTTTTAAATAGAGAGCTTATACACCTAGGGCCTCATTTACAAAAAACGTTTTGTTAAAAATCGCCATAAATCGCGTGATTTGACCCTCTAAACTCACATCGCGGTATTCACAAAGGGTTAAATCGCGTGATTTGTGTGTTTAAAAAAATCGCCATGGAAATATCGCTTGACAGAAATCGTCTGGATGTTTGCCATTCAAAACATAGCAAAAAAAAAAATAATCGTTGTATTCGCTAAAGGCGATTTGAAGAAATTAGGTCCGGATCCAGAATAACGTCCCTCGGCGGAAATACGTCAGTCAGATGCCAATGACAGCCACTGCACATGCGTAGTAACTATTTTACGTAATCTACGTATCGTTTCGTTACGTAGATTGCTTATATGCGGTCTTAAAAACTTCATATACGCAATCCATGTAACAAAACGATACGTAGATCACGTAAAATAGTTACTACGCTTGCGCAGTAACTGTCATCGGCATCTGACGGACGTGTTTCCGCCGAGGGACGTTATTCTGGATCCGGCCCATTGCCTTTAGTGAGACATGAAATCACCAAAAAAAAAAAATCGCAGCCAGAGAGGTGCGATTTAACTGTGATCTCCTGTCCCTGACCAACAAAAACACGTCAATACACTTGACGTGTTTTTGTGTGTGAAAAAAACTAAGTTATGCATGGCTGAAAGCCTTAGCCATGCTGTGCTGATAGAACTACAAGACTAAGCATTGCTTAGCCTTGTAGTAATAGCGTCAGCATGGTAAGGCTTCTAACCATGCCGCGCTCTGTGTAAAAAAAAAATACAGTGTACAATAAACATACTGAAATACATTACAATGTGTCCATGTTAAATAAACATTTTCCCTGACTGATATTAACCCCTAATGTGTTCACTTACCTCCGGTGGTCCCGTGTCCTATACTAAGTGTAGTGTCATGTAGTGTGTGGTGTAATAAAAATAATAAAAATGTTTCCCACTCACCGTTTGCTGTCATCTGTCTTGGGAAGCCTTGCTAGTTGTGCAGAATCTTCTTCTGTTGATTGGAGTCCTGGCGTCGGCTTGCTTGCAGTGGTCTCCCCGTTCTTCAGCTCCGGCACCTCTACATTTTCTGATCTTGCAACGGCGGGGACTGGCTCCTCCTCCTCTTCTTTGCTGCTCCTACTGCCATTTTGTCGCTAGGGGGCAGCATTTTATTTAAATGATGACGTCAGAGGCCAGGGTGTAAATGACGTCATCATTTAAATAAAAGGCTGCCCCTTAGTGACCGAATGGTCATTAGGAGCAGCAAAGAAGAGGAGGAGGTCCTTACTCTGCCACAACCCTTAAGACTTATTCCTACCTATTAAAGTTTAATCTCTCTATAGCAGGTACCCCATACATCTAACATTGTAATGAGTGTGGGTCCCTGTTGCGAATGGCCCTATTTCGATAGGGCCACTTGCTCCCAGCCAGTTCCAAACTGCAACCCCACTCCCTAACCGTAAGCATAAGTAACCCCCCTTCTCCGCAGCCTAACCCTAAGTCTCCACCCCCCAAGCCTAACCCTAAATCCCCAGAGAGGGTTACTCACCTCTCCGGTTGTCTGGCGTCGGCTCTTCTGAAAATGAATGGGTGAGTATGCGAATCGATGGCTCGCATTCAAAATAGGGACAGCCGAAAAGCAACTTTTGGCTGTCCCTATTTGGCAATGTGATCCAACGCAGCAGGGACTCGCAACGCATTGTATCACCTGTCATGTCATGTGTGCTGTCTGACGCAGCATACTGTGATCGTGTGGCACTCTGTTAGCTTATTTGTATGTTAATTATTTGTAGCAATGATTATTTAGTTCTTGTTCTACTTAGGAGATCCATAAAACACTCTCTGTTGGTGATGTGTTGAAGACAAGTCTTTGTAACTTAATTTCTGTTGAAACACATTGAGCAAGAAATTACAGGCCTTCACTTGGTGATAATGAATTCCTTCATCATTCCAACTGTTCATTCTAGCAATGGAACGATTCACTGTCTGTTATTTTTATGGTGTTATCAAAGCTTCTCTCAACTTGTAGCATAGCCAGGTAGTGAACCATGCAGTCTCTTTCATTTACATATAATGAATAAATTATGCAAATAAAAATCATTGGTTTTTTTTTGTTTTTTTTTTAAATCTACAAAAAGTGGTTTCTGGTGGTAAATGATGTAAGGTGAGAGGTGTTAATCCATTACCTTTCTCTACTGTATTACACATTCAATGCTTTATATTACATGAACTTTTAAAAATCTATTAAACCTAACGTTCAGGATAATTATTTCTTGTTAATGAAACACATGAAAAAAAAGACCATCTATTAAATCCAGAGTTGAGCGTGACAGTTAAAAAGGATCAAATCTGCACCTTGGTAAAACCAGTGCGCTCTAGTATGTGGTACAAATGGATTTCTAAATCCTCAGATTACCGTCCCAGACAGGCTCTGGGATAATAATCTGATCAAAGGGAATTCCCGATTGATTATCGACCCAAGGGGATGATATCTTGCAATGTGTGGGCAAGTCTGATTATTGGACCTTGTTCCTCCACCTCGTGGCTGCAGGAGGTGGAGATGCCACACACTACTGACCGGAGTTTCTCCGTCAGCCAGCCCTTTAGAAAGCTGCAGAACATCTCGCACTGACAGCAGTCAGTGTTAGAGGTTCTGCACAGAGGGGACACAGTGCAGTGTAGCCTCTCAGCATGAGAGGTCCTGCACAGTACTGCAGAGCCTCTCACACTCTTTTTTTTATTTCATTCATGTATTTATTGTTCAGTCAGCCAATAGACTGGCTGCATGGGACTCCTGTCAAGATTGACAAAAGAAGAATAGAAACACCCTTCAGGCGCTAAGATGTCCCTCAGTGGGAAGTGTCAGTAGGTTCCGGACCCTGATATGATAAAAAAAAGGGGGGGGGGGGAATTCGCAATGATAAAAAAAAGGGGGGGGGGATTCGCATTGATGATAAAGTAGTTTTCTTCCCCTCTCGGGGATGTGCAGGAAAGAAAATAAAATGAAAAATAACACTTTATTAGAATAAGTCCTACACAAAAAAACTATACAAATAGGACCAACAGTTCATACCAGGAAAAGGTGGATGAGCAGAAGTGGACTCCCTCTTGATGTTAAGTAGCCCGGGCGAGGAGAAGAACAATACCGTCAGCACTAGTCCTGGGAATGAATGTGGGTCCGTAAAACACCGCCTGGCTTACGCGTTTCGGACCTCTGCTGGGTCCTTTTTCAAAGTCCGTGCGGCGTGTGCATTTACTTCCTGCTTTATCCAGAGGTTCCTTAGCTGATTGGACGAAATGGTCACAAGCTGATTTCTCCGTTGATTGGATGATGGAAACCCGTGATGACGTCAGGGTAAACAAACAGTGAGTGAATGACAGTCGCTGCGGTATACCTAACTGACACTTCCAATGTCATGTATTGTTGCAAAAACCTTCCATAGTGAAAAAAGATATGGCGGCTGAATATAAACAATCTAAAATATAACAATATCCATCTGTTACACCTTCATGCTGACTGTACAATGAATGTATATATACGTGTTCAACCACAGAGGATAACAGTGTTTCAGAGACATGTTATGATAAATACAAGGTATAAAATAAAATAAACTAAACAATGTGACATTTTGAAACATAGAGTGCCAAATGGACATTCTCCATGTATTGAACTTATATGGGTATGAATATATATATAAGTAAATATAAAGATAAGTTCACAAAAATTGATACATAAAATAATAAAATAAAAATAAAAATAAATGTGAAAATAAAATAAATATGTGGTATTGAAACCACAAAGCATAATGTGACTCAAGTGAATCAATAATTAGTACATGGAATAATTAAATGCAAATAGTATTACATTGAACTCTATTGCATATACAAAATATATATAGATATCTTCATTTAAATAATGAACAAAATATTGTACAAAATTATAAAAGTAGTGGAAGTGATAAAGTGAATAAATAAATAATGCAAAATATATGATTGAAATATAATGAAATATAAATATAATGACATTTAAATATATTGCACTTCAAAATAAAGTGCAAGTGCATACAAATATCTTTCATTCTAACAGTATACACCATATTCTTAAAAGAGTGTTTAGAAATATATGTACATATAAGGTGAACCAATCAAAAATTTATTTAATTTATTCCTAGTGGTTCTCCACCACTGCACCGACGTTTCAATCCCAAATAGGGATTTTCATCAGGGTCTCACAAAAACATAAATATATATATATATATATATATACACATATATATATATATATAAATAAACGAGAACAGGGGGAATAGGTAGTGCCCTAATATGCATCGGACATATCCATGGGTAATGTGTCCTAGGCAGGGAATGTAAATCAATATATCGCATAAAAGGAGGGTGATGTACTCAATGGCGGAATGAAAAATGGAATAAATGGAAAAATGGGAATCACATACCTGATACAAATACTAATTCTCTCCCTATAAAATTGGACCATACCGGTAAGTGATGTGTCCTATCATGGGGGAGTCATATATTACAGGTGTCTCATAAAAGGATGTAAAGGATCACACAACTCTCAAATGTATATATGGAAAATGAGGAAAGTGAATCTAATCAGTATGTCTCATACCAAGGTCAATAATACATATGTTAAAAATGAACAAATATATGTATGTTAAAAGGTCTCTGTCAAGACTAAAGGAACACCATAAAAATAGAGGAGCTTCAAGTAAGTCCATTCAATTGGAAATAGAATGATAAAACGTTATAAAAAACTGTATTGCATAAAATATATATATAAAAATGTATATGGATACATACATAAAATATATATATAAGATGCATATAAAATACAACATAAAATTAATATTAAAAAAATATATATAAAAAATAAGGGATATATAAAATAAGGGATGTATGATGCGGGACATGGGTGGAACACGGGAGCGGAAAGGGAAGGGTATAGATGGTACAAATACAGTACCCGGTATTCCCAGGAGGTCCCCCTTCCTAGTACTGACAGGGCCCACTGGGTTGCGCTTCCGAGTTTAGGATGGATTCGGGCATTACTCCAGTGGTGTGACTGTAGATACTGTAAATTTCCCCACCAATCCCTATCACCCCAGGTCCAATCACCGCTACCACACGATTTAGATGAACCATTTCAGTTCGAATTCCTGGTTCAGTCCACGAGGGATGAGAGTATCCATGTCGAAAATATACCGCATCTCAGCCCTAGCTAGTTCCGATGGACGGTTCTTATGTCTCCAATTGTCCTTGACCTGACAGATACCAGAAAATGAAGTTATAAAAGAAGGATCGCAATTATGTACATCTTTAAAGTGGGCCGAGTTAAAACACCTTTACGGATATTTCTCAAATGCTCGGCCCACCGGACTTTGAGGGGTCTGGTGGTTCGGCCTATGTATTGTTTATTGCACTTACATTTTAATGTGTACACACAAAAATTAGAGTTACAGGTAATGAACTGATCTATCTTATTCTGTCTACCATTACTAGAGGATATCACAAATTCTGCTTTTTTTCGTGGAGTTACCCATAGGGCAGTTTTTGCACATCATGCACTGCCCACATCTAAAAAAAAACTTACTTTTAATAGTAACTGGTTTGTTGTTTTCTAAATATGTGGACCTAACTAACTGGTTTCTAATGTTCGGGGCTTTTCTGTAAATAAATTTCGGGAAATCACCAATGTATTCAGTCAAATCTGGGTCTCTCTTCAAAATCCCCCAGTGTTTGCGGACAATCCGTTCAATGTCCTTATGTTCTGAGTTATATTGGGTAATAAAAGGTACAACATTATTTGGGTAAGAGTTATTATGATTCTCTTTTGTTCTCAATAAGGATTCACGGTCTATTTAATTAATTTCACTAATAATCTGGTCCAATTCGTCCTTCTCATACCCTTTATTCAAAAACTGGGATTCCTTTTTCTCAATATGTTTCTTGGTAACTTCTTCTTCTGTACAGTTTCTTTTTATTCTAAGGAATTGCCCTTTTGGGATATTCTTTAACCAATTCCTGTGATGGTTACTCGTGACTGGTATGTGTGAATTGGTGTCTGTTTTTTTAACAAAGTTCTGTGTTACTATAGACATATTCTGTATATATATCTCTAAATCAAAGAAGTTAACCTTAGTGGTACTAATATCAAATGTGAGAATAATACCAAGATGATTGGAGTTCAGAGTATTACAAAAGGTTTCTAAATCCTCGTTTGATCCACCCCAGATGAAAAAGATATCATCAATATACCTTTTCCAAAGCACCAGGTTTGCTCCTGCCAGCGATAGGACTGAATCTTACCAATGAGCCAAGAAGATGTTCGCTAGCAAGGAGCAAACCTGGTGCCCATTGCTGTTCCTCTCTGCTGAATGTAGTATTGTCCATTAAAATTAAAATAATTATTAGATAAAATAAATTCAATACCTTCTATGATAAACGATTTCTTATCTTCACTTATTTCAGCCTGTGTGAGGTACTTTTCAACAGCATGTAAACCATCTGAGTGAGCTATGATAGTATAAAGTGATGATACATCAGATGTAACCAGTTTATACCCATCTTTCCATGTAATATTTTGAATGATATTAAGAATGCTGGTTGTGTCTTTTAAATAAGAACTAACATGTTGCATAAGTGGTTGTAACTGTTTGTCTAAATAAAATGAAAGATTGGCTGTTAGAGAACCAGTATCGGCTACAATTGGCCTGCCTGGAAGGTTACTCAGGTCCTTATGGATTTTCGGCAGGGTGTATATAACTGGAATAGTGGGTTCCAAGGTGAGTAAAAAATCTCTTTCTACTTTAGTGATGACACCTTTATCTAAATATTTCAAAAGTAAGTGTTCCAGGGATTTTCATAACCGCTCTGTGGGATCTTTGGGTAGTTTCTTATATGTGTCTTCATCCTCTAACTGTCTTAAAATTTCTTTCTTATAATCAAGTTGGTTCAAGATCACAATACCCCCCCCCCTTATCTGCTGGTTTGACAATAATTTGTTTGTTGCTCTTTAAGCTTTTTAGGGCTACTCTTTCATTCTTAGATAAATTGTTCTGCCTACTGAAATGTTTATTCTTATTGTTTTTGTTTTTCATAAAGGATTTAACATACTGACTTCTGAATTAGTTTCTTCAGGTTTATCCTTAAAGAATTTTTTCAATGTAATTTTCCTTACAAATTTCTGCAAGTCAAAGAATGTATTAAATTCATTGCAAGAGTTAGTTGGTGCGAATTTTAGTCCTTTCTGAAGGACTGTCGTCTCAGCTTCAGATAACTGATGGTTGCTTAAGTTATAGATCTTTGTGTCTAGTCCACTATTTATTAAATCTGATTCAGGGATGGGGGTATATGGGAGGATCTCTCTATTTTTGTTTTTGTTCTTGTTTTTATATATCTGGTGTCTGATCTTTTGATTCCCCCCTCTCATCCCTCTTTTCTTGTATTTGGTATTATCTATGGTCTTTTTCTTGATTCCGGGTTCACCCCTAAAAAAGACTCATCTGACCTTAAATCTCTAAATTCCTTGTACCTATTACGGGTGGTGAGGGGTTTCCCCCTTGGTGGGGAATAATAAAATCTACCTTTTTTATCCCTGTGGGACACATGTTCCCACCGTGAGTCATAAGGTTCATGTCTGTCCCTTATTCCATAATCTCTTCTGTGGTCCCCATGGTAGTGTGAGCGTTCTCTGCTATGACTTTTCCTATAATTGTGATGTCCATCATTTCTATCCCAATTGGAATTTCTTCTATAATATCTATCCCTAGATGTATCCCTATTTTTGTTATACTCCTTACTCCGGCTTCTTTTATAGTCTTCATACCTATTTCTATCCCCATTCTTATGTCGGTCCCTGTCATTCCCTTCTTGTTCATTTCTGCTTTTTGATGTCCTTCTATCAGTTCTAATAGGGCTACGCTTATCGTACCTACTTATATCCTCATAATGATAGTCTCTTCCCTTTCCATCTCTTTCCTTTGATGATTTTCTGCCCTGGTTGTTATCCATTCTTTGTTTATGGTTATTAGTTCCTTGAGGAGGAATGACCCTTTTCCTTCCATTGATGTTATGTCTACTATCAGTTTTCTTATTGAAGGTGGGTCTATCCCGTGTGGTAGGGAGATTTTCTAAAGTTCTTTCTTCTGATTCTGATCTTTCAACTCCATCTCTCCTTAGTTTTCCCCTCTTTTTTCTAATTATTTCTTCCTCTTTTTTATCTAATTGGATCAGAATGGCCGGGTGGCTTCTAGGGTTTTGTATTCCTCTAAATCTCAAAAGGGTATGAGAAGTTCTTTAATGGTATTAATTTGTTCCTCAATAGATTTTAATTGCACGTTTCTATCCTGAATGATAAGTCTCATAAGTGAGATGGAGCAAGCTTTAAGGATTTTCTTCCAATCCTGTTCAAAACATTCGTCGCTTGATTCAAATGACGAATGTTTTTCAATTATTAGCCCTACGGGAATAATCTCCTCTACAATATATTTTTCCAAGGTGGCTGCTTCCCACCAAAGTTTACTTTCCTGTAGTAATAACTTTTCCATTTTCCTCATAATATACTTGAGGTCCTGGTTTTCCCATTCTGATGTTCCTTCGTTATCTTGCAATATTTCAATTAGTCTCTCTGACCTACGTTCCCTAATGGAGAACATGATGGAGTGGGATGTGAAAAGAAATAGGGATATATAATGTGGCACGGATAATGTGTGACCACTATGGAGATGCGTTAAAATACAAATGTGTACATACAAATAAAAATACAAATGTATACAGACAATAAAAATACAATACAATATAAAATGAAACAATGCAACAAATATACAATCAATATAATCACTGGGGGACAAATGCTGCGGTTTACCTTCCACAAGAGACAAAAGACATGAAAAAACAAATTATGGAAAGTAATCTGCGCAAAAAAATCTATAGCTGCTGAAGGTGTTTCTAAAAGGGGGTGTCTCAATATCCCCAAATGAGAAACAAACTAGAAAAGAATAGAAACACCCTTCAAGCGCTAAGATGTCCCTCAGTGGGAAGTGTCAGTAGGTTCCGGACCCTGATATGATAAAAAAAAGGGGGGGGGGATTCGCATTGATGATAAAGTAGTTTTCTTCCCCTCTCGGGGATGTGCAGGAAAGAAAATAAAATGAAAAATAACACTTTATTAGAATAAGTCCTACACAAAAAAACTATACAAATAGGACCAACAGTTCATACCAGGAAAAGATAAGCAGAAGTGGACTCCCTCTTGATGTTGAATAGCCCGGGCAAGGAGAAGAACAAAACCGTCAGCACTAGTCCTGGAAATTAATGTGGGTCCGTAAAACACCGCCTGGCTTACGCGTTTCGGACCTCTGCTGGGTCCTTTTTCAAAGTCCGTGCGGCGTGTGCATTTACTTCCTGCTTTATCCAGAGGTTCCTTAGCTGATTGGACGAAATGGTCACAAGCTGATTTCTCCGTTGATTGGATGATGGAAACCTGTGATGACGTCAGGGTAAACAAACAGTGAGTGAATGACAGTCGCTGCGGTATACCTAACTGTCACTTCCAATGTCATGTATTGTTGCAAAAACCTTCCATAGTGAACAATCTAAAATATAACAATGTCCATCTGTTACCCCTTCATGCTGACTGTACAATGAATGTATCACTTACCGGTATGGTCCAATTTTTTAGGGAGATAGTTAGTATTTGTATCAGGTTTGTGATTCCCATTTTTTTATTCCGCTATTGAGTATATTACCCTCCTTTTATGCGAAATATTGATTTATATTCCCTGCCTAGGACACATTACCCATGGATATGTCCAATGTATATTAGGACACTACCTATTTCCCCCTGTTCCCATTTATTTTTATAT
>WWET01004279.1:0-13175 GCA_011038615.1 Limnodynastes dumerilii
AGCAGCCTACACAGGTCTAATATATAGTAAGACAGGTATCCTAAATTGAAACCCAAATTGAGGGTAAATAGGGTCTAGGGTCAGTATAGTTTTCAATAAACAAATGGGCAGACTAGAGGGGCCATGTGGCTCTTATCTGCCGTCACTTTCTATGTTTCTATGTTTCTACAGTGCAATCCAGATACATACACACAGAACTGCATAAACACACACTCACATGCACAGTACACTCCATGAATACACATATAGTGCAACCCAGATACACACACACACACATACACACACACACACACACACACAGCACTGCATAAACACATACACTCATAGGCACAGTACACTCCATGCATACACATATAGTGCAACCCAGATACACACACACACAGCATAAACACATGCACTTACATGCAGAGTACACTCCATGTATACACACGCACAGTGCAACCCAGATACACACACACACACACAGCATAAACACATGCACTCACATGCACAGTACACTCCATGCATACTCACACACACACTTGTACCTGTTAGATCCTGCAGTAAGCAGCTCCGCAGAGACAGGAAAGGAGGAGGATCCCTCTTACAGTTAACAGGAAGCTGCTTCTGTCCCACTCAGCAACAGGCAGCCTTGCAATTGGCTGCCTGTTGCTCTGTAGCAACGGCTGTGACCGCCCCCTGGCAACTGTAAGACGAACTCTCCTCCTGCAGGTGCGATGGCTCTGTCTCCCTCATTAGCTCTATTCTGATCCTGTACTGCGGAGGCCTCTCAGGGGAAGTGTGTTACTGAGAGAGGCCTCTGCAGTACAGGACCTGCACTCAGCCAATGACCGGGACGCAGCAGCTCTGATCTACTAAGTTAATAGACAGGGAGGACAGTGAGCTGCCGCTGGGCCCCTCTGAACCACGAGGCCCGTCATAAGTGTCCCCCTAGTCCCCCCCTGTCGCCGGGACGTACATGTGAGGAGAGTGCCAAGGGCATAGTAAATACGCTAGCGTAAAAATATGTAACGTAATTAAAACGTAGCTCTGGATCAGGCCCAATATAGATATGATAAGAGTTACGATGTGTAACATCTGTCACACGCATATACAGTGCGTTCCCACAGTTAGATTTACGTATGCCGCGTGCGTAAATTTGCTGTCATTATTAAGTATGGATCAGACCCATTGTTATAATATAATAATTAAGTATGACTTTCAAAGCTTTTTATTATCTAGGTCCCATTAGCAATAATTCTTTCTTCTGTCAATATTTATTTTATTTATAATTTATTTTGGTTATGAATATAACTGGATTATGAATTATTTTTTCTAATGACTTGACAACTATGTACATTAATGTGAAGCAAAATTTCTTAGCCACAACAATGAATATCATTACACAACCTTTAAAAAATGAAGCTTAAATGGAAAATGTTGTGACATTTATAAATATATGACTGAAAAGCTATTTTATAGACTGTTAAATATTTATAATTGCTATTATGTTGCTATCTGTTATTTCCTTTCTGCAAAGCAACAGATGTGAAATAATTCATAAAAGTTATTAGTAGAGAACTGAAAAATCATTTCCTAAAAGGAGACCATAAATATCACTGATGCCTTTAAACAATCTAATTAAATTTATATCTTAGTCTTATTGATTGTAAATGTCATTTACAATGAAAACTATGTCAGTTTAAAGCAGTTTCCATTAAATTGACCTAGTTTTTTAAGGATCTGCATACTTGAGCTTGGACTGCATTATACCTGTTAATGGAAGGACTCAACTGAAGGGTTATATGAAATTAATACCGTGTTCACACTACCGCCCCGGCAAAAACCTGGGATTTAAGACCCGGATTATTGCTGGGGCACACATCAGCCCAGCTCCTCAGACCCTGTTCAGACTGCTGCTTAGACCTGGGAAACTCTCTGGTCAGGTACATTGGGCCTGATTCAGACCTACGCCCGCCGTCACTAGGACGGCGGGCGTAAGTTTGGGGTGTCGGGATTTTTACCGCCGGTATTTTTGGGGTGTCGGGATTTTTACCGCCGGTATTTTTGGGGTGTCGGGATTTTTACCGCCGGTATTTTTGGGGTGTCGGGATTTTTACCGCCGGTATTTTTGGGGTGTCGGGATTTTTACCGCCGGTATTTTTGGGGTGTCGGGATTTTTACCGCCGGTATTTTTGGGGTGTCGGGATTTTTACCGCCGGTATTTTTGGGGTGTCGGGATTTTTACCGCCGGTATTTTTGGGGTGTCGGGATTTTTACCGCCGGTATTTTTGGGGTGTCGGGATTTTTACCGCCGGTATTTTTGGGGTGTCGGGATTTTTACCGCCGGTATTTTTGGGGTGTCGGGATTTTTACCGCCGGTATTTTTGGGGTGTCGGGATTTTTACCGCCGGTATTTTTGGGGTGTCGGGATTTTTACCGCCGGTATTTTTGGGGTGTCGGGATTTTTACCGCCGGTATTTTTGGGGTGTCGGGATTTTTACCGCCGGTATTTTTGGGGTGTCGGGATTTTTACCGCCGGTATTTTTGGGGTGTCGGGATTTTTACCGCCGGTATTTTTGGGGTGTCGGGATTTTTACCGCCGGTATTTTTGGGGTGTCGGGATTTTTACCGCCGGTATTTTTGGGGTGTCGGGATTTTTACCGCCGGTATTTTTGGGGTGTCGGGATTTTTACCGCCGGTATTTTTGGGGTGTCGGGATTTTTACCGCCGGTATTTTTGGGGTGTCGGGATTTTTACCGCCGGTATTTTTGGGGTGTCGGGATTTTTACCGCCGGTATTTTTGGGGTGTCGGGATTTTTACCGCCGGTATTTTTGGGGTGTCGGGATTTTTACCGCCGGTATTTTTGGGGTGTCGGGATTTTTACCGCCGGTATTTTTGGGGTGTCGGGATTTTTACCGCCGGTATTTTTGGGGTGTCGGGATTTTTACCGCCGGTATTTTTGGGGTGTCGGGATTTTTACCGCCGGTATTTTTGGGGTGTCGGGATTTTTACCGCCGGTATTTTTGGGGTGTCGGGATTTTTACCGCCGGTATTTTTGGGGTGTCGGGATTTTTACCGCCGGTATTTTTGGGGTGTCGGGATTTTTACCGCCGGTATTTTTGGGGTGTCGGGATTTTTACCGCCGGTATTTTTGGGGTGTCGGGATTTTTACCGCCGGTATTTTTGGGGTGTCGGGATTTTTACCGCCGGTATTTTTGGGGTGTCGGGATTTTTACCGCCGGTATTTTTGGGGTGTCGGGATTTTTACCGCCGGTATTTTTGGGGTGTCGGGATTTTTACCGCCGGTATTTTTGGGGTGTCGGGATTTTTACCGCCGGTATTTTTGGGGTGTCGGGATTTTTACCGCCGGTATTTTTGGGGTGTCGGGATTTTTACCGCCGGTATTTTTGGGGTGTCGGGATTTTTACCGCCGGTATTTTTGGGGTGTCGGGATTTTTACCGCCGGTATTTTTGGGGTGTCGGGATTTTTACCGCCGGTATTTTTGGGGTGTCGGGATTTTTACCGCCGGTATTTTTGGGGTGTCGGGATTTTTACCGCCGGTATTTTTGGGGTGTCGGGATTTTTACCGCCGGTATTTTTGGGGTGTCGGGATTTTTACCGCCGGTATTTTTGGGGTGTCGGGATTTTTACCGCCGGTATTTTTGGGGTGTCGGGATTTTTACCGCCGGTATTTTTGGGGTGTCGGGATTTTTACCGCCGGTATTTTTGGGGTGTCGGGATTTTTACCGCCGGTATTTTTGGGGTGTCGGGATTTTTACCGCCGGTATTTTTGGGGTGTCGGGATTTTTACCGCCGGTATTTTTGGGGTGTCGGGATTTTTACCGCCGGTATTTTTGGGGTGTCGGGATTTTTACCGCCGGTATTTTTGGGGTGTCGGGATTTTTACCGCCGGTATTTTTGGGGTGTCGGGATTTTTACCGCCGGTATTTTTGGGGTGTCGGGATTTTTACCGCCGGTATTTTTGGGGTGTCGGGATTTTTACCGCCGGTATTTTTGGGGTGTCGGGATTTTTACCGCCGGTATTTTTGGGGTGTCGGGATTTTTACCGCCGGTATTTTTGGGGTGTCGGGATTTTTACCGCCGGTATTTTTGGGGTGTCGGGATTTTTACCGCCGGTATTTTTGGGGTGTCGGGATTTTTACCGCCGGTATTTTTGGGGTGTCGGGATTTTTACCGCCGGTATTTTTGGGGTGTCGGGATTTTTACCGCCGGTATTTTTGGGGTGTCGGGATTTTTACCGCCGGTATTTTTGGGGTGTCGGGATTTTTACCGCCGGTATTTTTGGGGTGTCGGGATTTTTACCGCCGGTATTTTTGGGGTGTCGGGATTTTTACCGCCGGTATTTTTGGGGTGTCGGGATTTTTACCGCCGGTATTTTTGGGGTGTCGGGATTTTTACCGCCGGTATTTTTGGGGTGTCGGGATTTTTACCGCCGGTATTTTTGGGGTGTCGGGATTTTTACCGCCGGTATTTTTGGGGTGTCGGGATTTTTACCGCCGGTATTTTTGGGGTGTCGGGATTTTTACCGCCGGTATTTTTGGGGTGTCGGGATTTTTACCGCCGGTATTTTTGGGGTGTCGGGATTTTTACCGCCGGTATTTTTGGGGTGTCGGGATTTTTACCGCCGGTATTTTTGGGGTGTCGGGATTTTTACCGCCGGTATTTTTGGGGTGTCGGGATTTTTACCGCCGGTATTTTTGGGGTGTCGGGATTTTTACCGCCGGTATTTTTGGGGTGTCGGGATTTTTACCGCCGGTATTTTTGGGGTGTCGGGATTTTTACCGCCGGTATTTTTGGGGTGTCGGGATTTTTACCGCCGGTATTTTTGGGGTGTCGGGATTTTTACCGCCGGTATTTTTGGGGTGTCGGGATTTTTACCGCCGGTATTTTTGGGGTGTCGGGATTTTTACCGCCGGTATTTTTGGGGTGTCGGGATTTTTACCGCCGGTATTTTTGGGGTGTCGGGATTTTTACCGCCGGTATTTTTGGGGTGTCGGGATTTTTACCGCCGGTATTTTTGGGGTGTCGGGATTTTTACCGCCGGTATTTTTGGGGTGTCGGGATTTTTACCGCCGGTATTTTTGGGGTGTCGGGATTTTTACCGCCGGTATTTTTGGGGTGTCGGGATTTTTACCGCCGGTATTTTTGGGGTGTCGGGATTTTTACCGCCGGTATTTTTGGGGTGTCGGGATTTTTACCGCCGGTATTTTTGGGGTGTCGGGATTTTTACCGCCGGTATTTTTGGGGTGTCGGGATTTTTACCGCCGGTATTTTTGGGGTGTCGGGATTTTTACCGCCGGTATTTTTGGGGTGTCGGGATTTTTACCGCCGGTATTTTTGGGGTGTCGGGATTTTTACCGCCGGTATTTTTGGGGTGTCGGGATTTTTACCGCCGGTATTTTTGGGGTGTCGGGATTTTTACCGCCGGTATTTTTGGGGTGTCGGGATTTTTACCGCCGGTATTTTTGGGGTGTCGGGATTTTTACCGCCGGTATTTTTGGGGTGTCGGGATTTTTACCGCCGGTATTTTTGGGGTGTCGGGATTTTTACCGCCGGTATTTTTGGGGTGTCGGGATTTTTTCCGCCGGTATTTTTGTGGTGTCGGGATTTTTGTGGTGTCGGAATTTTCACTGTCGGTACCCTGGTGGAGGTATTTTTAACGTCGGGATTTTTAGCGTCGGAAATTAGTACTACACCCGTCCATATAGCCTATATACCCTATAATAAAGCTTTTTTAACTCTACTTAATTGTACTCAAACTAGCCTCATAATAGGTGCCTATATGACCCAATAATAGCATCAAAACCTATTATGCATAAAGAAATAGACATTGCCTGGTCTGCTGCTGTAAAGATATTATTAACAGTGACAATAATAGCCCAAGTAATGTTTCTGTTCTTGGACAGGCTGGGAGAGTGGAAGTGACACCAGGGTTATAGATTCACTTGAGGCCATGAGTAGCAGACCAAGTATTGCTGGCAGGATTTCCAATTGTTTAGAAACCTCCCTATACATCAGATTATCAGCAGATTATTGCATAGTTATTTCCTGTATCCTGACAATCAATCCATCAGACTGTCTCTGAAATTAATATTCCACTCCCTCACTGGCTACTACATAGTGGTAGGTGCCAATCAACAGCCCATCATTTCACAGCTCTCTGTTGAAAAGTAAGATTGTGTGGAGATGCATTTGTATATCTCCCAACATTTGGGTTATAGGAGTCAAGACAGGGGGAATGGCTGTGCAACAAAATGGTGTTGTCATGGACAGGGCCACTGACAGAAATTTTAGGGCTTAGGGCACATCTGCGGCACCACACCCCTGCGTGACGTCACCCATGATATCGCATAGGGGACAATGGACCACAGACCTGCATTAACAGCGAGCTGATTCTAATGTACGGTTCTAAGCAGCAAATATCGGCGGTAGGATTAGGTGAGCATGGATGGGCCCCATCAGCTCCAGGCCCGGGACAATAGTCCCCGTTGTCCCCCACTGATGGCGCGCGGCCCTGGTCATGGACGTGAAAAGGGGGTGACGATACTTGAGAGTGCCTAGCACTCTGATAGTGCGAAGCAGTCATATAACGCCTTGGTCTCTGTCAGGTGGGCCTTGCATTTGTTTGTTACTGCTTTGCATAATAGAACACCAATGACAGTATATTTTAAGCATTTAAGCTGTATATTTCATGCATGTATATTAGTGTGTATATTGCATATACTTTATGTTGTGTGAGAGAGGCACTATATGGTTATGGTGTGTGTTTTTATGCATTAGATGCATACATGGTGGTGGTGGGTATGTTTGTATTTGTAATTCATATACTTTATGGGTCTGATCCAGACTTAAGGACAATTTTAGTACGCAAGCTTTATTAAGTTACGCACTTCAGAGAATAATGCACTCTTCCTGGCAATCCCCTCTCACGTACGTAATTTAGCTGGATTACATGTTCAGAACCCAACCTTAACATTTCCTTGGGAATTTCTGGTTGTATGTAATGCCTTGTCATACATTAAGCCTTAACCCAAACCATTTTAGATTCCCCCCTCTACCCACAATGAGTATATTCGGCTGTGCATAGGGATGTCACACCCTATCATACAGAGTTACGTACAAGTTACGCATGATGAGAGTTATGATGGATAACACCTGGCACGTTAATGCACAAAGCGCTCACACAGCCCGATTTACACACACTGCTTCGATATATATAACTAATGTTTCTATATTTCATTTTATGTTAAGAATGGTGGGCCGGATCCAGAACTACGTCCGTCTTCCATAGACGGACGTAGTTCAATAAACAGTAGCAACTGTGCATGCGTAGAAGCTATTGTACGTAATATGCGTATCGTTTCGATATGTAGATTGCGTATATGCCCTTGTTTACTCCGAATATTGATATTGCCACTGTAAAGTGAAGAGTCCAAAAAGACCAAAGTGCTGTACATACTTATTCTCACCTTTTTACATAGAAGAATATCTTCTTGTGACCTGTCAAAGGTCTAGATAAGAGATTCTGTCCACGCTGATCTTTTGATTGCTAAATATACAAATTTCTACCTTGGGCCTCACAGACATTGCTGACAAAACGTTAGTATTTCAGGAGATTTTCTGAACATGTGAAAACATTAACATATCTTATATCCATACCTTGAAAGATTTTATTCTGAAAAAGAACTGAACACAAGGACTTTCCTGATAAACAGAAGATGGCACAGTGCCTTGTATAATGTACTGAATTAACGACTACATGTCGTAAAGGTTGATGTGGAGAATATCTTTGTCAGCGAACGAAACATTTACACATCCTTAACCTTCTTTTAGGCTATGAAAGAACACTCTTTAATTACCCAGCCCAGGCCGCAAAGGAACATCTGTGACACTTCGGTAGTTTGCTATATAATTATCTACTTAAAAGTGTGCAGGGTCCCAATAGGATAACCTTCCAGTAGTAATTCTGCAGGTACCCCACTTGTCATATGGTGTTCTACTAAATTGGTTATCTTCTCTCTTGTACTCACACGGATTTTGGGGTATCTCCCCTCATTTCTCCTTCCCTTGTTCATTAACCCTTGTCCTCCTCCAAACTTCCCCTCTCTTCTATATTATTTTTATTTCTATTTTGTGCTTGTTCTCTGATTGTTTCCAACTGTATTGGATAAGGATGCAAAATGTAATAGGCATATTTTAAACAGGGTATAGCGGCCCTCCTGTAGTGTTCAGTGGTTTAGTGAATTTAGGCCCTCTGTAATAGTAGCTAAAGCAAGTGTATCCTGAGTGGCCCATCTTGTAGGTGTCGTGCCACTTGGCATGGACAGATTTCTGGACAGGCCAGGTTCCTCCAGATCTTCAACTTCTGTCAAAATGGGCAAACACAGAAAAAATTCCACTAAGTCTATGTCTTCTTCACCTCCTTCTCCAGATCCTTCAAGTATTCCATTGTCTGAACCAGTTCCCCTGCCTAGTGTTTATGAAACTGCTGAAGAAATCTCTAATGTTCTCATGCCTTTTATTGACAAACAATTTGAGGATTTGCAAACTAGATTAGATGCAGCATTAGCCAAAATAGATTCCAATGCATCCTGTCAGGATATAATCAAATATTATGTGTACAAATTTAATATCTGTATATAGTGCGACCTCTGTTTGGCCAGGGTCTGGTGATTCAGGGAAATACCTTGAATGTAGTAGGGCAGAACAAAGTGGTCAGGTTAGGGCTCTGTTGTAAATGGATCAGTTATTAGGGGGGTCATAAAAGCTAGATTTCCGTAGAAGATCCTCTCCAGACCCCAAACTGTCATGTGTCACAAAGGTGGGGGCTGTCTGGAGAGGAGCAGGTTTTGGTCTTTAAAAAGTGTGTATGATACATACACGGTGTTCACTTCATGAGATCTTCTGGACGGAAGGAAGTGTTCCATATTCCCCAGTAATCTGCTAATCTCAGGCAGGGAAGGTTGGGTGTAAGTCTTTCTTTTCCCCTTTTATTTTATAAGAAACTGTTCTGCATATTGTATGTCTATTTTGTTATTCTCTGTAACTAAGCATTGTGATTATTATCATATTAAATATCAATTAATAAGTTCATGTCTCTGTGTTCTTACGGATTCACGTGTCAGACCAGCTCGGTTATTAAATGCTACTGACGGGTAACAGAAGAGGTCATTTTGGGTTGATGATAATTCTGGTAAAGCATAACTGTGTTTGATTTGGGTAAAGGAGAACTGAAGGCCTCCTGTGAATAGTCTTGGTGGTGGCAGTTCATTGGTAATAAGTCATATTTGGGGTGGGAGAAGGGGCATTAGTCACTGGAGAACAGACCAGGTGGCTGTTGTGATTAACCCCTTGAGCCCCAGATAAGTCACGAAAGCCTCAGGTGAGGTCAGGGTCGTGACACATCCCGTGTTGCAGAAGTTGAGCAAAGAACTAGTGATGTTGAAGACATAGTAAATACTCTACAACAACAAATTGCTGCTCAAAATAACACAATTCAGACCTTTTCTGACAAATTGGAGGATCTGGATAATAGGAATCGCCGTAATAATTTAAGATTTATCGGCATACCGGAGACGATAAAGGGTTCACAATTACTAGAGTTTGTAACTGTCCTGATTCCCCAACAGTTGAATGACCCTAGCATAGTGGGAATCCCGCAAATAGAAAGGATATATCGCATAGCTCCTGATAGAGGGGGAAACGTTAACAGACCTAGACCTGTAATTACAAGGTTTTAGGATTATAGAACTAAGGATTCCATTCTCCAAGCATACCGCAAAGTCAGATTGTTGGGGGTGAATAGCCAAAGAGTCCGATATTTCAGAGAGAGTTTTCTGAGGTCTGCAAAGTTTTGATAACTTCTAACAAAAGATTTGCGTTAATGTACCCTGCTCGCCTTAGAGTCTCTGATGAAGATGAGACCTTATTCTTTACAGACACACAGAAAGCTAAAGACCTCTTTTTGCATAACTGTGAGGCTCCAAATAATGCTAATTAATTAAAGAAATGATTCTTCAGTTATGGATTCTCACGCTCAATTCTACACATGGTTAAAATAACACTATTACTTTAGTACAACATACTCTTAATTCAGGCCGCTTTTGTGCCCTGTTCTAGCTATTCCATTGTTTTTAATAATTTTGACTATTCAGTTTTCTTGTTACTATGTGTTCAGAAGATCTGGGTGTCTATGCCCAGGATATTTTGAAATATCAAGGGAAGACTTCACAGGCTCTGGTGAAGTTTCTTTCTCTTTGTTCTTTATAAAGTTCAAAAAAAATTCACACTGCATGTATAAATGTTGTTTTCACTGCTTCTTGTTTCTACAATACTACATTCTTGTATAATAATATACCTTATTGCTTGTCAGAGCTGACCAGGATATTGCCTGAGAACTTGAACATTGTCTCTAGCATTTGTCCAGTTGGAAGTCCTAGGGAGCTGCTAGCATTAGATCGTCTTCCCTGTGAAGGGGTAGGTAATAATGCCACGTCCTGATTGCTCAAATTCTGTGCCCCCCTCACCCTCACATTTTAACATACTGTTTTGGAATGTTGGTGGCCTGAATACCCTGGTTAAACGTCAAAAAGTATTGTCACATCTAAAAAAAATAAGCCCAGATACAACGTTTTTGCAAGAAACCCATTGGCAGGAAGGTAGAGACAATATTGCGAGCCTCATGGGTTGTGGAGTGTATATCTGCACAATACCGCACTAAAACAAGAGGAGTTGCAATATTGCTGGGTAACAATTTACAGTATAAAATCCTTGGATCATACAAAGATCCCAATGGGAGAATTCTGATTTTGGATATTGAAATTTGGAATTCTAAATATACATTGGTTAATATTTATGGCCCGAATAATCAACCACATGACTTTTATAATTCCTTATCCACGATACTGACCCAAAGAACTAATTTCCATATCATAATGGGAGGTGACTTCAATCTAGTCATGGATCCGGGGCTTGACAGGACTCCCTCTGCTCAGGGTGGTTATACAAACACTTGGAGAAGTCTTCAACAAATGTCAATACAACACCAACTGTCTGACCCATGGAACCTTTTAAATTCAACGGACAGAGCACACACATATCAGTCATCGGTACATCATTCAATGTCCCGTATAGATTATTTTTTTTATTTCTGAAGCACTATTGACCCATGTTCAGGATGTTAGAATCACGGACATCGTAATTTCAGACCAAGCCCCTGTACACATTAAGATGCATGCCCCTATGGGTCTGTCCCCTGCCCGTTTTTGGCGTTTTCCCAAACTATTTATATTCCTCCGAGGAATTTAAAACGTATCTCTCCACGTTGTGTAATCAATTCCTTGATGACAATGATGAGCATTGGGGCAATCCGATTTTGTTTTGGGGACCGTCAAAGGCGGTCATGAGAGGTCATATTATTTCATATGTGGGTCAGAAATGCAGACTACGAAACCAACAGTATAATAATCTCCTAAACTCAATGGGGTAGATCCTGAACAACGTTTGCCATACGTTTGTTCGCGTAGCGAATTTTCGCGTACGCAAATTCGCTACGCTACCCTTAACACACCCCCTGCACGGACGTAATTTGTGAAAATACACTACCCAAACCCTACCTTAACTTTTCCATACGTAACAGAATACGTCCGCTAACGGGCGTACAGACTACGCGAACGTACGCAGCTTAGCACGCCCATACTGTACACTTTAAATACCCCCCCCCGCCTACTTCACGTAATTCTCACGTATTCGTCGCTAACGTAATTTTGGCACGCCCGTTCTCACGTTCGCTAACGTAATTTTGGCACGCCCACACGTAATTACTTACGTTCGCAATACGTGAATAATCCTTACGTTAGAAAATACGCTACGCGAATGTGCGTATTTTCTGCGGTGCGCATGCGCAGTTCAATCAAAACTGCGAATTTACGTGTATACCACATGTAAATTCGCAGAAATGCGTAGTACAGGATCTGCCCCAATGATAGTAGCTTTTCAATTGTATTCAGATACCCTCACTAAGCAGTCTTTAAAAGATTACCGACAATCCAAGCAGCTGTTTGATAACTTTTTTACAGCGCAGGCCCAACACAAAATAGATTTTAACACAAATAAATATTACCACTGGGGGAACAAAACCGGCAAATTACTTGCTACAATGTCCAAACCATGGTGTAAACGTACATTGATACCTGCAATATGCGATTTACACACGAATAAACTACATGCACAAACACAGGATATTTTAATGCAATTCCAAGCCTATTATAAGCGTCTTTATGAGCCTATCCCATTTAGTCAAGAACACCAACAAAAACTTTTGGAGGACGCTAACGTTCCTCGTTTGACACTAGCACAACAAAATATACTAAATTATGAGCTAACAATAGAAGAGCTAAATGCAGCCATAAAAGCTTTAAAACTAAATAAAGCTCCAGGGCCTGATAGGCTGACTGGAGAGTATTATAAAACCCTTCAAACACATTTGACTCCTTTACTACTAGAAGTTTTCCATAATATCCATAATTTAAGACAGCCATTTCCGTTGTTTAACAACGCATACAAGACCCTAATATTAAAACCACAAAAAGACCCTTTGAGGGTAGAATCATATAGACCAATAACATTGCTTAATCTTGATTTTAAACTACTGTCCAAAATCTTTGCAACAAGGCTGCAGTCCATAATTCCTGACCTATTAACACCCCATCAAATGGGCTTTGTACATGAAAGACACTCAGTAAAGGCCATCCAAACTGCTATTGCGGCGGTGGTGGCTTCATCCTCTGTGCCTGACTCCCAAAATATTCTGTTGAGTTTTGACACTCAAAAAGCCTTTGATACTGTGGCATGGCCACATTTAATGGAGGTTCTGCGACACAGAGATTTTGAAGCTCCTTTTATTAACCTTATTAAATTCATGTACAATACTCTAACCACACAATTGCTGTTAAACAGTATGCAGGGTGATGGGATAATGATGGAACGGGGGACTTGTCAGGGATACCCCCTATCGCCGCTATTGTTTAATCTCTCCTTGGGGGTGTGGGTCCCCGGTTAGAAAATCCGAATTTCGAAAATTCGAATTGCGAAATTTCTATTGCGAATGCGAATTTTCTCCGAATTGCTACAATTCGAAAAATGCATACACCTAAATGTTTCTATTTATAC
>WWET01004279.1:27476-37502 GCA_011038615.1 Limnodynastes dumerilii
TGATGGGGGAGTTCCCATTGAAATACTGGTAAATTTGTTGATTTAACTTTACTTCATTTTAAATATTGTATTTGTTCCTGTTTTGTTACTTCACTTCAAAATAAGATATATGCAGTGTGCATAGGAATTTGTTCATAGTTTTTGTTTTTACTATAGTCCGGCCCTCCAACGGTCTGAGGGACAGTGAATTGGCCCCCTGTTTAAAAAGTTTGAGGACCCCTGCTCTATGTGAACCTTGGACAATCCAAGAATTAGACTGGGTCGTTAAGAACCTCCCTAAATCTAAAGCCCCGTGGCCCGATTGGTTCATTAACAAATTTTATAAATCTTTCCAAGCCGAACTTAATCCCCTTCTTCTTAATCTGTTTAATTCAGTGTCGGAGGGAGGTTCCTTCCCTAAGGAAATGTTGAAAGCGCGAATCATCACAATACCCAAACTGGGAAGGACCCATCCTCCTGCAAAAACTATAGACCCATAGCTCTGTTAAATTGTGATCTGAAAATCTATGCTAAACTTCTGGCCAATTGTATCAACCCCCTCCTTCCGCGACTGATTCATCCTGACCAAGTGGGTTTTGTGCCTCAGAGACAGGCATCAGACAATACCCGTAGAGTCCTCAACTTAGTTGAGGTACTCTCCCGTTCTGAGGACCCTTGTGTCCTCTTATCACTGGATGCAGAAAAAGCCTTCGATAGGCTACATTGGCTATTCATGCGTGATTCCCTGGTAAAATTCGGCTTTGGGGATCGCATCTTACACTCTATACTGGCTCTTTATAATAATCCCTCAGCTAGAGTCTTTAGTAATGGTTTCCTATCTAATCACTTCCCCATTTCTAATGGCACCCGCCAAGGCTGCCCCATGTCACCTCTTATTTTCGCATTGGCAATCGAACCTTTAGCAGCATTGATCCAGTCATCTCTCAATTTCCCAGGTGTGGCTAGTGGTAATGTGTCCCATAAGCTCTGCTTATTTGCGGATGACATTTTGTTATTTGCAACTAAACCGGAGTCCTCATTACCAAAGTTACAGTATCTCCTTGATACTTATTCTAAAGCATCGTACTATAGGTTGAATCCCACTAAATCAGATGCCCTCCCAATCAATATCCCTACAAATTTGCTGTCAAAATTACAACAAAAGTTCTACCATAATTGGCAATCAAATCAGATTAAATATTTAGGCATATTTATCCCAACTCATATCTCTCACATATTTGATTGTAACGTCCCCCCCCCTGCTTCTTCAACTATCTGTATTGGCTAAATCGGGGGTAAACTATGAAATCTCATGGCTAGGTCGGGTAGCGGCATATAAAATGATGCTCCTCCCAAAACTGATGTATTTATTTCGAACCATCCCATATCAGTGGCCCCAATCCTATCTAACTAGATGTCAGTCCTTGATGTCCTCCTTTGTGTGGCGGTGCAAATCCCCTAAAATGGCTCACGCCAAGATGACACTACCTAAAAAACTGGGAGGCATATCTTTCCCACATATTATTAAATATCAAGAGGCAAGTCTTTTGGCTCAACTTCAGGACTGGGCAGGTGGAACTCATCCTAAGCCTTAGACTGAACTGGAAAGTACACAGTACCCTGAGTATCCTCTTGAAGATGCTCTTTGGACCCCCAAGATGCTTCGCCCCTCAGGCCCCTATATACTAGCGTCCACGCGTGACTCTTTAATTCTTTGGGATCGTGTTGTTTCCCTGGTGCTGAATGACATATTAAATCTCCCTACTAACAATGGGGTAGATTCAGAACTACGTGTGCCATACGTTTATTCGCGGAATCGTATTTTCGTGCGCGTAAATTCGCTACACTCCCCTAGGCACACCCCTTGCACGGACGTATTTTGTCAAGATACGCTTTCCAAACCCTACCTTAATTTTTTCCAACGTAACCGCAGTCATACGCACACGTACGTATGGGCTGAACGAATTTACGCAGCTAAGCACGCCCATACTGTACACTTTAAATACCACCCCCCGCCTACTTCACGTATTTCAGACGTATTTTGGAGTAACGTAAAATTGGCATGCCCACACGTAAGTATTTACGTGACACATATGTGAATGGCCCATATGTTCACAATTACGCTACGTTAATGTGCGTATTTTCTATGGTGCGCATGCGCAGTGCATTCAAAACAGCGATTTTACGTTTCCGCCACGCGTAAATTCGCTTTGAAGCGTTGTTCTGGATCAGGCCCAATATCTTTATTGCAGCTATGGGTAAGCTCATTCCAGGTTGGTCTGCGAAACTTTTGAGGGGAAGGGGCATTATCTCTTTACTAGCATTTTCTACTATCCAGGGAAAATATGGTATCCTTTCCTCAGATTACTATAAATACATGCAGCTGACCCATTGGATTAGATCCTCTGCTAAAAAGTTGGGGTCTCTCCAGCCTCCGCCAGAGCCGTTTGCTACTAGACTTAAAAAGAGCGATTTCCTTCTGGTACCAGCAGCTTATTACTCCGATTGAGCAGGTTAAATCTAAAACGCAATTAGCTTGGGAATCGGATATAGGCACTACAATTACAGTGGATGACTGGAGGAAAAGCTTTTGCACTACACACAAAATGTCCAAGTGTATTAATCACGCTGAAATGTACATTAAACTGCTAAATAGGATGTACCTCTCCCCGGATAGACTGCATCGGATCTGGCCCTCTCAATCTAAATTTTGTTGGAGAGGCTGTGATGGCCTTGGTGATGTTTACCACATATTTTGGACGTGCCCAGCTATTTCCCAGTTGTGGAGGGCGGTCTTTGGTCTAGCTAACAAGGTGTTACGCCTTGATCTGATCCCCAAACTGGGAATTGCCTTACTTCACCTATACCCGACAACAGTGCCCACCAGTAGCCGATATATTCTAGGCCACATTATGATAGCGGCATGAGCGGCTATTGCCCAAAACTGGAAAGCCCATGACCCCCCTTCTCTCAGGAAGGTTATATCTAAAGTCCATTATAGCTTCCCTACTCCACCGCTACTACCTCCCCCACTATTAAGTGTTTTGACTGGCGCGAGTATGAAGCATCAGACGAGGGCACAGCTTTTCTCCCACCCCAATATGGCACAGATCCCATGCCGTTTAGCCTCAACGAACTATCGTAGTTTGAGTAAGCTCTGGTGAGATATGTTTTGTTATATTCTTAGTAGATAACCAGTGTGTTAGACTGTTATGTGAATATTGATTGCAGAACTGTAAAATATCTGATATCTGTTCTCTCATTGCATTGTTACCTTCCGGATGTACCCTCCCTTCTCCCCCCTTTTTCTTTTCTGTATCCCCCTCCCCCTTGAAAAAAGCAAAAATATTCAATAAAAATTATTGATGTTAAAAGAACTGTAATTATTTTCGTAGGGAAATACATTACCGATCTACCCAGGATGGAACATTTTTAAATATAAATTTTAGCACCCTGATATAGGGGTTGCTGGGCTTTCCGATAAGTAAATAAGAATGTTTCTTTTACTCTGTAATCTAGAAATATTGCAGTCTCTGCGTGAGACCTAATTCCATCTCCTTGCTTTACTGGGCCTATTTTTTGTGCATTTTATTTTGCGTGTATCTATTTCTGCCAGGATGCCCAGGATAGTGGGTATATCATTAGTTAGGCATTCAATCATTTTGATCCTTTTAGCAGTTTCAGGGATGCCATCAAATCCCAAATTATTCCTGCAATGCCTGTTCTTAAGGTCATCCGCTTTTTCACTGAACAACTTGATAGTTCTGGTTTGGGTATCTATGCTGGCTTGAAATGCAAGTGTTTGATCTTCCACATTGTTCTTCATTGTTCCAGCAGCTATATTCAGGAGGTGTTGGAATCTATTTTAGCAACAGTGGAATTGAATAAATTTTGTATTTGTTCCAGCTTTTTACCTATAAGTTTTGGATTCCTCTTGAGCTAAAGCTGTAGGTGACAGGATAAAATAAATTCTCCTCCATTGACACAGAGGGTGTCTGTGTACCTTCTACGGGAGGAGGATAAAGTAGCATTGTTAATTTTTTATTTTATTTTGAAATGCACACTCAAATGTCTATTTTCAGAGGCTGGCATTCACATTTTACACACACATTATATGCATCCTAGTGGGTGAAGTGTGTGTGTGTGTGTGTGTGTGTGTGTGTCAGCAGACCAGCAAAGTCAGGCAAAGTCATGTCTGAAAACAAATATTTTGACAGAATTTAAGCTGGGATATCCTTGTTGAGGTTACTGCACTTAATGACATCTGGTTCATATTAAGCAAACAGTCTGTGAAAGCAAAAATATAAGCGCTCAATTTCCTTTTTTTTCCTTTGTTCATTTCCGACAAACTTACTGGCTAATTTATTCTCTTTTGTACTCTCCCTAATTTTCCGTGTTGACTCAAGATATGTGCATACAGTGAGATAAACTAGAGGCAACCTACTTTTTCCATTTTCACTGCCTGAAGCACAAACCTTGCGTTTACCTTCTCACACAGCACCTCCTTCTTGTACAGCTATACGCCCTGTGCATACAGTTACATTCATGACATTAGGTATGAGTGTTAAGTAGTCCTAAAAATAAACTGGTGTGTTTGCTTACTTGTTTTTTTAATGTCTTTTATTTATTTATTTTATTATTTTAGTTGACAACATTTGTATAATATTTGTAAAGCATCTTTAGTTATGTTTGACTTTTACAATTATAGGAACTTAATTTGCCATCTGATTTAAAAGTCCCAAAACAGTCATACTTTTTAAATAAATAATTATTGTTTAAATTAGGGGCCAAAACATTGGCCTAGATCCTGGGCTACGGCCGACAGGGGAATTACGCATGTCGATTACGTAATTCCCCTGTGCATGCGCACAACCTTCTTACGCTAGCATGGTGCCAGGCGTACGTAACGTACATTACGTATAGCGGCTATTGCGTAAATGGTGCTGTCCCCCTTTTCATTTATATTATTGAGAGAGGATAAAGCCCTTATTTAGCAAACTAGAAAAGGCTAATGCTTCAGTGTTATCTAACAGTATCTCATGTAAATGTTGTGTCTTGCAAGATCCTTCTTGTCATGCTTCCACCATAGCAAATCTGCATGTACAGATCTCAGAATATGTTGGTATCAAATGAACAATGCTGCTACTTTCACACAGAAATGACAAATAGTTTACATAAACAGAGGTGTACATTAAAGTCCAGGTGAGATGGGGAGGTATTTGTATCATAGAATAAAAGGTTAGCTAATAAATCCTTACACACAATCCTCATTTACGCACCGACCCCATTTTAAGGCAAACTGAGGTCCACTTGCATAGTACTATTAAATCAGAATCCAATTCTCTATTACTGTGCCTTTATTGTGCCCTTCTCATTCATTGTATCAGATGTACCAATTCATTGTGGCATTTGGTTCACACAAGCTATCTTTCTATGTGTGGTCATAAAGGCTTTTCTTAGTTAGAGGGTCCAGGCACCTGCAGCAACATACTGCCATTAACTCATAGTTGCCAACTCTCCCGGAATGTCCGGGAGAGTCCCGAAATTTGGGCAGTTCTCCTGGTATCCCAGGAGAGTTGGCAAATACCCCGCAAGGGACTTGAGGCTCGTGGTTTCCATTAAACCACGGCCTCAAGTCCTGCCCCCGCTGCCTGGCAACACTAGTTTACTAGTGTTGCTAGGGACAGGGAGGGACTTGATGACGCAAACTGCGTCAGCAAGCCCCACCCCCATCCCTATGAAAGCCGTTAAGCCCAGCCCCCTGCATGTATCCATAGCTTCCCTACGGGATCTCCCAGAGGGAAGCTTTTGAAAGTCGGCAACCCTGCATTAAGTATGTATTTTATGTAAAAAAAATAATAGCCTTGACCTGTGGGTCCTCTATTGTCTTCCCTCATCTATTATTCTCTCCATTTGAATCACTGTCCACACCGCACCATATCACACATTCTCTCCACACATTGCATAGTAACCACACTTGTATGGAGGATGCAACTAGGAATTCCCAATGTGCAGTGACGATCTTTTGCTGATCTTCATTTTGCTGGCAATTTATGATTTAACAAATGCTACCTATTGGAAGGTTAAACCTTTCCCTAATGGCTTGCTGCCAGCTCATCTGCAGATGGTATCATTTAATTCTTGTAATGCAGCAGAGATCTGGCACAGTGTGCAGGTGGCACTTACGACAGTGTTATGAACCCAAGTAGACATTTGTGAGCACAAAATAAGCAATTTCATTGCAAAAATGAAATGAATGACTATGATACAGTGTGATGCTTAGTGCCTGAACTATAGCTTATATAGTAGTTAGTATTTTGATGGTAACACAACAGAAAGGCAACTGCATCTGATGATGGAAGCATCCTGTGTTGGTGCTCACGCTCACAAGGGGCACACACCTGCTCCAGATGAAGAGCTTGTCATTTTCAATCATTATTGCCCTTTACTCTCCAGTGCTGCTGTGTTCAGGGTGCCCTGTCCTTCTAGATGTCTGGGGTAGAACACGTCACTGACATTTGAATGTCATCTGAACAGGCAAGGATGCTATGTGTATAATGCAATAGTGTTTGACCTGTAGACCTTATTTATAAATGGTGGTTTAGAAAGCAACAACAATTTGTTAATATGTTATCTGCTACCATACTGGATGTACACATACACTGAACCTACCACAAGCATGAGACAAACCTCCTGGTTAAAATGACATATAACAAAAATAAATTTCCTCTGTGTGTAAATTACTTGGCTTTAATCTGCTCTCATTTGCATGTATGATAAGGTGTAAATCCCATTTTACACCTTATCATATGAGCTAAGATCTCACAGGACAGGGTTTGGTCGCTTTAGTAGATGTTTAGGAGTCTTTCCCCGCAGCTCTGCTATAGTCAGGGCCAGATTAACAATGGGGCTAAGGGGAAAAATAGGCCCCACACTGCAGATCTCCAGGCCTCCCACTGCATCCTCCTCCAAAGCATACAATATAGTGTGGGCCCTCGATAATTTTCAGCCCCAGGCCTACATGGCCCTCAATCCGGCCCTGGCTATAGTGATCAGATGCTGCAGGACTGGAAAGTGAGTAAAGGAGGGAGGGAACTGCTTGGCCGAATCCGGTACAGGAGCCCTTTTAGCCGGTACAGACCACAGTTTCTGGGACAGAACTTAGAATCACAAAGTGCAACAGGAAATTTTTGAGGGAATCTGGCATAGCAGCTCAGCCCTTTGCTGTCTGCACTATGGAGAAGCAGCTGAGTGGGAATCAGTACTGGGAATATTTTTAGGAGTTTAACAAGTGCCAGGTCTCATTGGGTCATCTTTTACTTGGCATTTTAATAGCTGTGCTCCCTGCAGCTACTGGAATTCCGCCACTGTTTCCTCTGTTAGGTTTTTATGTCCTGTACCTTGTGCACACATATAAATCCTCTACATGTGTACATAATAACAGATAACTAGAGTAAAAAAAAAAACAACAAACTATTTTCTACTAATAGTACTAATAAAAGTGGATTATAACTGTCATATGCAACTTATCTTTTGATGTCTTAGTTTTGTGCCTAATGTCATGCTATAAGCTGTATCAGCTTATACTGTTCCACTCTCTGATCAGCCTAGAAGTGTGAGAATCTATTTATAGCAAACCAATTTAAAGTAGTTGTATAGCACTTTACATTCATGTTGGCAACAAATGAAAAACCCTTATTTAGTAAATGCAAAGTGGCAAAAAATGATTTTCCCAGAAGATAATACAGTATTGATTTTATAGCACAACGCAAACTTTCTCTAATGGAAATGGAGAAGTAGATAGTACAGTACCGGTGTCAATTATTGTCCATTTTCTTCAGTAATCTGATAGATTTATGGTAATACCTGTCTCTGGAGGACAGTCTGAATAGAAAGCAGGGAAGTGCTAATAAGGGCACAATACAGTAGGTCACTGTAGGCCCTGGTCAGAACGTGTTTATAAGTATGGACTGAAACTGAGATATGACTTTAGAGCTGCTATCAGTGTAGCCATGCAATGCTGTGCAACTGTACATATATGGACTGATTCAGAGTAGGAAAGCAAAAAGCCAAAATAATTTGAATATTAGTTTAGTGTCCTAAAACCGGATCCAGACCCCCACATACTTTCTGTACATGCGAGGATCTGTTCGTGTGAACGAGTGAACTTCCCTCTCTTGTTCGTAAATGGTGTGCCATAAGGCAGCCTTAAATCACACTTGTGGATCAGCGGTCCATTCGCGTAAAACACACTCCACACTCCATATACAGACTTTGGTTCAGACCTACAGCGTAGCAGAGAGTGCACACCCCGTGCACTCCCCGCTAAAGGTAGAAAAATCTGGACACTTACATGTAGATAGGCATGCAGATTAGGGAACGGAGCAGAGAAAGCCGTAAGCCGTAAGGCCACAGAGCTGAACGTAATCATTAGGGTAGGAATCTGGACACCTAAGGGTCCAGATTTTTACCCGCCAGCGGGGAGTGCACGGGGTGTGCACTCCCCGCTACGATGACGGCCGTACAGACCTCGGACGGCCGTAAGGCGCCCATAGGTCTGGATCAGGCCCAATGACTCCTAGTTCCCTTTCCTCTTCAGTAGTTTCTAATGTAGTGCCATTAATGATATACTGAGCTTTGGGGTTTTTGTGCCCTAAGTGCATGATTTTGCATTTTTTGGTATTAAACTGCAGTTACCACACTTTTGACCATTTACTTAGGGTTGTGTGATATGGGGATTGATTTTTAATAAGAAGGTGGGAAAATAATCTTGGGTCTAATTTTTATGCAGGCAGTGTGTGATCTGATCTGGCTTTTAATAAGAAGGTGTGTGGGGGTTCTGGGGTCATGATTATTTTTATTATTTATTTTTTTGGAGAAGTGCATCTGATTTTTAATGGAGTGAAATCTTGGTAGGGAGGGGGAAATAAAGGCATTTGAATTACAGGCATTAGAGCTGAATAGCGGCTGTGTCGTGTTTGAAATAGTCACCAATGAGAAAATTGCTTTTGGGAACAGGTGCCTATATCAGCTGTGGTGGCTGCAGTTAGGGTTAAAACTGCAGGGTTAGGGGTTTAGAAAGGAAGGTTAGGGTTCAAAAAGTAGGGTAGGGTTAGTGCTTAAGGGAAAGGTCAAGGTTAGGCTGTGGGACATGGAGGGTTAGGGCTGAAGATGAAGGAAGAAGGTTTAGGAATCGGAGGGTTAGGGCTAGGGAAGGGTTAAGGTTAGGGTTAGTTCACGGTTCTGTGTACCGAACCACCGCTGCAATCTAATGTAGACTGCTGGCAATTGCCACATAAATCACAAAAAAATCAATGAAAGCATTAAACATAATATTAATTACAAGGTTTCTTTATCTGAGCTCCGGTAATGTGTTAGCCTATGCCCTGGGGCCAGTCAGCTGTGCAACTCGTCTATTCACCCATTGATGTATCTCCAACATCCTCCATTAATTAAAAGCAAAGTTTAAAGTTGTCCTTGCAACAATATAAAAACAATAGACAGGGCCAACGCGTTTCGTCCTCAAGTATGCATGTACTTTTGCAGACTTCCTCAGGGATCAGTCATGTTCCATTCATGGGGCCTTTTTAGACATTTAGAACAAGGCGGTACCTAATGTAAATCTGGGATTACAAGTATAGTAATCAACTTTTTCTATCTTGTGCACATCTCTCATTCCGATTTAATGCAGTAGCCAATCATCTTTCTCATGGAAATCAAATGGAGCCTAGTTATTATTGAACCAGTAAATAGTTGTCCACTTTAGAAGGGTGCAACAAAAACTATATTTTATTTATATATATATATAGATATATATATATAGTTTAGAACAATACCTAATGTAAATCTGGGATTACAAGTATAGTAATCAACTTTTTCTATCTTGTGCACATCTCTCATTCCGATTTAATGCAGTAGCCAATCATCTTTCTCATGGAAATCAAATCAAGCCTAGTTATTATTGAACCAGTAAATAGTTGTCCACTTTAGAAGGGTGCAACAAAAACTATATTTTATTTATATATATATATAGATATATATATATAT
>WWET01004279.1:40754-63658 GCA_011038615.1 Limnodynastes dumerilii
GTTAGGTTGAGGTTAGGGAGTGGGTTGGGGATAGTTACTTTTCAGAGGCATAAGCAATTGATTGCCAAGCCAGTTCAGAACTGGCTGGGAGCGAATGGCCATATCGACATAGGGCCGTTAGCAATGGGGACTCACAGTAACTAACTATGTCATTCTATCTTTAAAATAAAATACAGTGAGATTCAATACATACTTTTGCAAATATATGATAAGACACCAGCCACTTATAAGGCTTCTCTCTTATGGTGGCCCTAACTCTAAGACTGTCAGAGTCCCTATATTGGGTCACATATCATGTATTTTTAAATTGAGAGCTAACTCACTTCACACTCTCAACCACAACTGTGTGTGATTATTTTATGTGCACCTATTTATTCATTTGGTAAACAACCATTTTGTGTAACATTGTTTGGAAGTGTGTATAGACCAGCAGCTGTCAGGTATGTTGGTCTGTGGGAGTCATTTTTGAGACTTTAAGAGGTGCTACTAGGTGAAATGGCTCTTCATTTAAAATCACATACTGTAATATATAAGCCAAATTAACTTTTTTCACCACTACTGGTTAAATAACTAACAATACAGTTTAACTATCAACTGAAAGAAAATCTTACATCTAGTTTTTTAATAAAGTGTAATCAGGAAGAGTATAGACATAAGGAAAAAGAGTAGAACAAATAAGAGAGATGAGAGAGTGTGGGAGTACAAGCACCAGAATTAATTTTAGTTCACTAAAGCAGTTCCTTAACTAAAAAAAAAATTGTATGACAGGATTTAGGTTGTTTGCTATGATTCCCAAGCAAAAATTTCAAATTGATCAGCAAGTGCTGGGTCACACAATTCAGGCATTTGTGCATTGACATCGTAATCTCTCCCATTTGCACAGACATTTGTCAGTAAGGAATTCCTTACGTTATTAACTGAAGCACAAAGAAATTACCAGCACTAGGATATTTTGGTTGGGTTACTCATTAGGAGTGCTTGCCTATACTGTAAATTAACTAAGGGAAACATGTACTCTTTATTGTGTTCCGATTGGTCAGCACAGATTCGCACAAACCTCTGAGCATGTGCAGTTTTGAAAAGCATCAATAATCTATATTTTAGAATGCAGGGAAGTTCAGCTATATTGGCACGTCTGGACCCATGTGTAAATTAGTGTGGGTTTACAAGCCTATTTATCTCAAATGCAGATTCTCCTAGCTTGGTCTTCATAACCTCAACCATTAGAATTTTTATTTTTATAAAGTGCAAAATTTGTTAAGACAAAACATGAATGTGCCTGATAACTCATCAAATACAGAGACACTTGTGTAGAGGGTTGCCATTGCTAAATAACAGAGTTTGCCTGTGAGATTACAGAGCAAAATAATCCCTCCCATCTCTCTTTTCTGCCTGTGTGAGTCACTCTATATTCAGAGCAGTGCTTGTATGTCTGTGTGTAAGAACGGGAGCTGCAGTGGGGAGTGCTGGAGCTGTGTGCTCCTTCTGGCTAACTGACAAGACTATAGATTGGATGTGCTATTCTTTTCTAGGAGAGTGTGGGGAAAGGACTTAGGAATCGCAATACCATGGGCATCTCCTAAAGCACTTCCCAAGATAGTCACCCCAGTACATACTTACTGTCAAGGTAGGAACTTTGTCTTTATAGCTTGTTTCTACGTCCTTAAAAGATAAACATTAGCCCAAGCTATTGTACTTATGAGATGTATTATTATTTTTAGGATATAGCAAGTGGCATTTATTAAATATTTAGAAAATGTACCTTTAAGAGTAAGCTGTTAGTATATATATGTTAGACTTTTATGCTAAAACTATAATAAAACACCTCTCATTTTAATCTGGAAATTTGACAGTTGAATGTTGCATTTTTATTAATATTTTAATTATAATAATTACCTCTCACATTCTGCTCTAGGGTAATAGCTTATAGTAAGCTAAATGAGAAAACTGACTTTTGCCAAATCTTTACATATAGAGGAGTAGTTCTTAATCATTGGAGCATGCAATTCAGAGGGTGTGAGTTGTCACGCTAAATTTTTAACCCAAAGTATTTTTAACATGTACATTTTTATGTCACGTCAAAAATTAGTTTAACAAGTGTTTAAAAAGACTGGAGAGAGATAGCAATGACCCCACTGAGCATATGTCATGCTATATTCACCCACAATGAATTCTTCATTAATCACCATACCTCAGTGTCAAAAAAGGGCTTAATTGCCACCTGGTGCATTAAATTGCAATAAAGGTATATTTTCTAGAAATTAAAATCCTTCCTGGGAAGAGGGGTATGAACATCATTTAAGTATGAGTGGTGTTAGCTACCAAAAAGGTTAAAAGACACTGCTGTGCTGATGCAGGAGAATAAAATAAAAGAGTTATCGTCTCAGACTTTGGTGTTTTTAAACCACTTTCTGACCTGTTTTCCTTTACCAGAAAGTGGGTGATGTCAGTTGCACTAAGAGGCAAAAAAAAGATTGCTTATTTACAGTTATACCACATATTATTATAACCTATCTATTTCATTCCATTAAACAGAATCATAGAGGTGAGTGTGATGTTTATTCAATTCAATTTAATGGATTGTAACATTAACAACAGTTTATAAGAGCAAACAAGCTAATCACTATGGTACAATGACGTTGTCAAATGTGACATCAATCCCTAAAGTGGATTTATCATTGAAGTAATATATATATATAGTATATGTATGGTTTATTAGTCAGCTAGAAAAAAATGATAAATATTATACAAGTATGAATATGAAAATGATAAACATTTACTATTTGTACTAGTTTCAATAGGTTTCCTTTTGTCATTTTTGAAAATGTATATTTGAATAATAGCAAAATATGATATATCACGTTGTACAATAGGACTATTTTTTCAGGTAAAGAAATGACATATACTAAAGAGGTGCCAATGGTAGGACCTCGTATGTTATAAATAGCCTTCTGTATGTATAAAAATAGAGATTATGTAACCAGTTTGACAGATATATTTTGTTAAATAAGAAGGATAAGTGTTCTTTTATATTATTTTACAGTCATAGAAATTAAAACGTTGCCTTTTATACAAAGATGGAAATAAAATGATTTCTAAGGCAGCAACTATAAATGGCAAAAGTGCAGAATATAGAAGATAGAATGTTCTCTTAATTCATAAGGGTAGGGGATCATTGCAAAGGACTGTTACAGAAATAGAATATCTAGAATAACTAGACATAATAAATGGCATCAGTAAGGCAACTCTTACTAAATGGTCTGCTGCATCTGTCTTTAGCTAGGAGGGCTTCTTAAATTGAGTGTACTCAAATCCTGTTTGACGTTTCTCCTATACATCCTTCAGAGCAGATTAAGACCAGGGGCTGAATCTAGACCTCCGACTGACACCAAACTGCTTGCAGAAGTATGTTTTTTTTCGGCACTGCGCAAGCATGTGCCAAATGTTATAAAATCCGTATGCTTGGAGATCCATGCAATGAGGTGTTCCGTTACTTCCGCATGACTCCCACAAGGGAAATGGGCATAGACATGCAGATGAGGGTGGCAGTAGGCACTTCTGCACAGATCTGTGTTTGGATGAACACAGATCCTTACGTAGAACTTAAGTTTGGACTATGGACGCTTAGGTCATCTAAAGTCTGCACATGAGAGGAGAGTGATATAGGAAGTTGGACTATGGACGCTTAGGTCATCCAAAGTCTACACATGGGAGGAGAGTGACATGCGAGATTGGACTATGAATGCTTAGGTCATCCAAAGTCTGCCCTTGAGAGGAGAGTGAAATGGGAGGTTGCACTATGGTCGCTTAGGTCATCCAAAGTCTGCACATCAGAGAAGAGTTACATTGGAGTTCACTTCCCTCTCATGTGCGGACTTTCAGATCTTTGTGCGTACAGGACATGCACGGGGGTCTGGATCAAAGCCCAGATCTCCACCTACTCAAACGTGACCAAAGGTAAATAGAGATAAGCTAAGATTTGACTTGTTCCAGATTTGACCGTGGAGTTTTGTGAACTTCCTTTATGTGTGCGTGTATGTATGTGTGTGTGTGGGTGTCTGTGTGTGTGTGTGTGTGTGTCTGTGTCTGTGTGTTTGTTTGTGTTTGTGTGATATCTGCCAGAGACATCCTGGGACCTAGTTGTTATAGTGGGAAGGGGTTCATGCAGATAGTTTATATCCAGAAATACTAAATTTAGTGGGGCTGATCCAGTTTTTGGAGTAAGTGTAAAACAGGTGTAAGTGTAGACCTGAGCCAAACCCTTTTGCAATGTGAGGGATACAAATTAATTTTAATCCTTTTGCATAAAGGGAAAATACTTTGCTTTTGTCCAATGAACGCCTGTACTGCATAGCTTCATGTTTAATCTGTACATTACAGTTGAACTAGGAATATTAATGTCTCAACACTTAACTTTCACAGTTTAAATGTGCCTCCCATGCAGTTCACAAATAAGAAAACTGGTTCTAGGAAACAACATTTCTTCTTGGGTTGAAAACTGGTTGGAGAACAGGGAACAGAGAGTAGCGATAAACATTTTTTAATTGGTCAAAAGTGATGTACCTCAAGGTTCCATGCTGGGTCTACTCCTTTTAATATATTTATTAATGACTTTGGTGATGGTTTAGAAAGCAAAGTTTCCATTTTTGCTGATGACACCAAACTATGTAAAGCAATAAAGACCGAGCAAGATGTAGCTTCTCTACAGAGGGACCTAAAAAACCTGAGGATTGGACGGACAAATGGAAGATGAGGTTGAACATAGATAAATGTAAGATTATGCACTTAGGGCCGGATCCAGACCTACGGGCGCCTTACGGGCGCCTGAGATCATTACGGCCGCCATCGTAGCCGGGAGTGCACGCCCTGTGCACTCCGCGCAGTCGGTAGGAAATCTGGACACTTACATGTTTAGATTCCTACCTTAACTTTTACGATCACTTATACAGCCTTACGGCTGCATACATGATCATAATGGGGCTTTCCCCGCCCCGTCCCCTAATTAGCATGTCTATCTCCGCCTTCACGGCCCCCTTTTCATAAGAGCTGGCGTATGTAACTTTCGTTACATATGCCGGCCATTACGGCATCGTAAAAAGGTTGTGCGCATGTGCACAACCTTCAATACAGGAGAATTACATACGATCTGTAGGTAATTCCCGTCGGCCGTTCCTCAGGATCAGCCATTTAGTGATCAAAAACAGGCATGCAATCTATAAATCAAATGAGGTAAATTTAGGGGAATCTTTAATGGAGAAGGTTTTCGTAGTGCTCTTGGACAATAGACCTAGCAATAGGACTCAATGTCAAACAGCAGCTGCAATGTTCAATGAAGCATTACATGCATAAAAAGAGGCATAGATGCAAGGGGGACAGTGTAATGATGTTACTATATTAATCATTGGCAAGAAATCATCTTAAATATAAAGTTCAGTTCTGGGGACTACTCCACAAAAAAATACATTTTTCAATTAGAAAGGGTACAGATCAGAGTGACAAATTGATAAAGGGCATGGAGTCATTGAGCTATGAGAAAAGGTTAAGAAGTTTAGGTATGTTTACTTAGGAAAAGAGGTGTCTAAGAGGAGATATGATTAATATAAAAATACTAAATTTTCATAGTAACTTTTTACCCCAAGGACTGTACACAGACCACGTGGACAACCAATAAGGGTTGAGAAAAAGACGTTTTTCCACCAGCAAAGGAATGGTTATTTACAATTAGGGCAGTCAAGAATGAAATTCTTTGGCAGGGAAAGTTGTGATGGCAGATTCAGTTGATATTTAAGAAGGGATTAGACAATTGTTTTGCAAAGTACAATAAATGTAGCAAATATAAATTTTTATTGAAATAAATCACAAAAATCCACTCATGCAAAACCCAAAAACAGAATTAGAGTATAAAAGACTGTGGGCCGTATTCAGAGAACCGTTTCCATGAAGGAGCGCAGTAATACGCATGGCCGGTGCAGGCCAAACCCCCTCACACCCATGACACTCCCGTCTCTCTCTGCCGTGCTGTCGGTGACTTTCGCCTCCATAGACCACTTGTAACTTTGAGCAGTTGCGTGCGTACGTGTCCTCTGTATGTGTGATTCCTGTTAGTCGCACCCACACACCTTCATTTAAATGCCTTCCCCCACCTGTTTTTATTTAAATTTTCATGTGTGTATTTTTGCGTCGCATATCCGGACGTATTTACTCAAGTGTGATTCACAAGCCCATCAAGCACTTACGAGCGTATAGTCAACGTAAACTACGTCCAAAAAAGTTACTACGCAACGCACAGTTGAAACGTACCTAAAAATACACAAGCAACTCGCTGTGAAAACGGTTCTCTGAATATGGCCCTGTATGTACAGGTTACAGTCCATACATATGTAGCAATACTGACCTGGGACCGAATCCAGAACTAATAATTTTAGATTTGCGTACACAAGTCTCCTAACATTGCATACTGTGCATGCACAGTACAAAGGAATTCTGCATCGGACATCACTTGTCCATAGCAGAATTCTGTCTCCGCACTCACCATGTGTATGAGCCCTTATGTATGATACATCATTCCATATTTGCGCCTAGCACATGGAGACTTAAGGTAGGGTTCTGCATGTGGAAGGCCTGTACATTTGAGAAGAGTGCAGGGGTTGTGCAATATCCTCCCATGTACAGAACCTTGGATCTCAAATTCCATACATTAGCCTCAGTTGTCTAATGTATGGAATTTAAAAGCAGTTCGGACCCTTGTTCTTAGCAATCCTCTATTGTGCTGCAGACATTCCATCTTCAGTACTAGCTTCTTTTGTTTCATACATGCACAGAAGAAAAGCAGAGTAAAAAAACTGACTCTAACCGTGCTGGTTTCCCTCTGATCCAAACCTTGAAACTGTTTTTTAAGAACCAGTGCATAGGTCTGGGTAAATCTGGAAGGTGAGGTTTCATCATTGGAATCCCATTAAAATTTGCTGTGAGACCTATTAAAATTAGCTTAAGGTAGAGCAAGCTCCATCTGTGAATGTATAAAACATATATTCAGTATTGCAATATCATATTCAGGGTTGTCTCCTGCTCTTATTTCTGCATTTAGTTTTTATTTGGTTTATGAGACTTTTCCACAATAAGTATCATCACTGACTTAATACTGAACCTTACAGTTCTATGTATCATTGGTCGTATGTTTGTTTGTTTGTTTTATCTGAAAATTGTCATTAAAACAGAATAAAAATCAGTGTATGCTCTATAAAGAGATGCTCAAAAAGATATTGTTTTGTAAAATTTCCAAGCATATACACTTGTGATTTATAGAGTGAATAATTGGGCATTTCTAGTAACTGAGATTTCTGTTTGTTTAATAACAACCTCCAAAATATAAATTGTAAAATGTTTTAATAATGAAAATAATCTATATGTACAATTACCATCCAATGGCACTAAATGGACCATGCACGATCTGTCCAACCTCTGAGTAATTAGATCTGTTTACATTACTCATTCATGAGTGTGGTTGAGCAAATAGTAATTTATTTATTTAGGCTTGATCTAAAAGTACTTGTACTAAAAGTGCTCTCTACATTTAGCAGCTTGCTTAGGTGTATCTGTAATAAATGCTACAGTATTTATTAGAGCTCTAACAAAGAAAAAAACACAATGGGCTGGATCCAGACTTAAGTAAGTGCTTAAAATGAGTTACTCCTGGGCTAAACCATGTTGATTGCAGGGGGAGTCAAGTTAATTGTATTCTTTGCATGCAGGAATATATCTTTGAATTGCTTACTGCACACAGATAGTGACCAGCTTTACTTTACCACCTCTCAACTCTAATACTGTTTGCAACAGATGAAATATGACGCCCCTGCAATCAACATGGTTTAGCCCAGGAGTAACTAATTTCATGTGCATGTAACTTCACTATTCTCTGTAGGTTTTCAGTCCTTAGATTCCCGTGAGCTCTACATTGACAGAAGGATTTTCTCTCTTCAGTGCATGTAAAACAAAACATCAATATAGGAAATAGCACCACCTTATTGTCTTATACTTAATTTAATTAGTCCAGTTCCCATTACTAATGCAGTCCAAGGGAATAAACAGGAGCTTCTTAGATCATTTTCTTTCTAGAAAAAAATTCCCAATTCCAAATTGTAATTCAATCATAAAAGATAAACAGACAACAAAACATTGTAACTTTGATGTGCCCTGTACTTATTCTTATATATAAAAGTATATTGAATAAACTGTTTATTTTTTCACTTTTGAAATGTATGACTTGTGAAAGGTGACAATGTCCTGAAGGACCAGACAGGTCAGGATGTAATGCATTTGTGATTCAGGAATGTACGCCAGGAAATGATATAGTCCTTGGCGTAGGTTAATCTCATTGGGCTGGATTTAGACTCTAACATACATCTCTGTATGTATCTCTGCATACATTTGCAGAGACAGAACAAATGCACATACAATTACTGCAATCCAGACTAGAAGTGCCTGATTTTGGTGGGAAAGGATGGGCAAATATAGTCAATGCACAATAAGATCATGATCACAGATGTGAGCCCAATCCATGCCCGAACATTAGCATAAGTATGCCCAGTGTCCAACTAAACACTTGCACCGGTCACAGAGCGTATCTAAGTGCAGAAAGCCGCTGATGGCTGACACTCCACAGCACATATCGCACCATTGCGGCAACATCTTACCTAACGAATCTAATGCTAAAATATGGGAATATTGCTTATGCATTGTGCCAAGTGATGGTTTTGTTTTCTTGCTTTTTTAGTTAATAATTTTTCTATTTTATTTCAAGTGATATAATTTCTACCTTCATAAAATTTTTAGTACATTCTCCTTTTGAGTAGTATAAGTACAAGCACTATTTCCATAATACATAACAGTGAACTACCCTGCACTTGCATTGGATCACTGTTAGAAGGTAATATATCTGATAAGATACATAAGATAAGATATCTACATTTGCCTTGGCTGTAATATCTCAATAGACAACCTGCTGTATAATCGTCTGGAGTGCAATAAAACCACCCATTATTTCTTAGGAGTTTTACAAAAAGCTTGTTTTTATGATCCACACTAGATCAGGCCTTTATTGTGTTGTTCTCTGTCTCAAGTTTATGTCAACTTAAGCTTGTATCCTTGTATCACCCACATAGCCTCTGTGAGAATCTTTTACATCACCGAGTTTTATTGTATAAATTAATTTTGAAAGGAGTTTTTTGACCACCTCAAGATAACAGTGGATAGCAGATTCATCAGAAAATCCAGAGAGCAAGAAAGGAATCAGAAATCTTAATTTCGCTCCCTTTCTATAGAGAAAGCATTAGTTTTATATTTACTTTTTTATAGACATTTGTATTTCAGAACTGTTTCTGTTGATAACATCTCTTTATTTCTATACTATCTATTAAGATGTTATCAAGCACTGCTCTATCATAACTATTACCTGAACTGAGTAAGACCTTTCATAACCACTAGAAGTTCAAAGACCAATTTTGCAGCAAGTTGATTCATTTCAGTCCTCTTCACAAGTGGCACTGACAGACAATGCAACAGCAGTAATAATATCATTGTCAATATTATTAGCTCAGTCACCACTGTATTGAGGGGATGAGGAAATGCTGTATGCATCAGCGCTATTATACAGTGGCAAAATGTGCCAGTGGAAAGCGCATGAACAGTACTACCTGTCGGCATAGCACTGACGTGACGTAATCTCCTTATTCACTCCGCAGTAGCTGGGCACAGGAGAGCCGGCTGCTGCAGGGGATTCAATGCAAAGAGGTGAAAGCGCATGTAGCTCCTCTCCAACAAAAATGTCTGAGTATTGCTCCTGAAATCATTTAACACATGTACATCTTTTATTTATCATTATATAAATGTAAAAAAAAATTGTTCATCTTCTGTTTAGCATACAATTTGAGAAGTGAAACTCAAATATAAAAAAAAACTGTTTAGAAATTACAGACCTGATTCACACTTTTAAAAATGCTTTAGGTTCTTAATTATAAGCAACTAGTAGCAAAGCGACTCCCCTGACACACCCCTTGTTTTCAGCTTCTTAACCGACTTATGAATGCCATAAGGCTACCTTATCTTTAGGTTCTTAGTTGTGTGCGTAGGGCGGCTAATTAAGAATTTTTGCCTAACCGCACCCAGATTTCCTCATTTAAATGCCTCCCTCTTCCCAATCCTCTTATCTTCGTTCTTAGGTTTTCCCAACACACCCCTTTCTTTTTAAGTCACTAGGAACCTAGAAGAAATAGGTTCATAATGGTGTTCAGAGCCGTCCCTTTCTTAAGTCCTACGTAAATTGCATATATTCAGTTTCTACATGTTGCGCAGTATATCCCTTCTTTTTTTTTTAAACAACATTTTTATTGGAGTACATTAATACATAACACAGCTTCACACAGTAATCTGCACAAAGTTACATGATGAGGTGGGATACCTTATCAAGCATCAAAGTTAACCACTATACAGTACAGTAATACAGTTCAAATGAGTAAGTTTATATAGCAGAAAGACATTTTCCAAGACATGAATAGGCCATTAAAACCTCAATAGCTAGGTAGGCTTAGATAGATGACCAGATCAACCATAAGAATGATGATCATCAGACCTCACTAGGGAGCCGTCCCTTAGTAAGATTGGTGGCTCGTTGGAGTAAGTCCTGAGCTCATACCAATAGGTACCATGAAAACAATTGTGAATGCACTTCTTGGTTGGGTCCGGGAGGATATCAATAAAGCTTTCCCACAGACCAAAGAGCTTTTGTGTGTCTTTTTTTTTTATGGGTAGATGCCTCTAACCAGTCCATGGGAAATACCTGGAAGAGTTTCTGGTGGAACATTAATAGCGAAGGGGGAGATACCTGAATCCACTGTTGCAAAATACATTTTCTGGCCACTGCGGATACAATCAATAGTAATTTTCAACTTTAGACCTCACTAGGGAGCCGTCCCTTAGTAAGATTGGCGAATCGTTGGAGTAAGTCCTGAGCTCATACCAATAGGTACCATGAAAACAATTGTGAATGCACTTCTTGGTTGGGTCCGGGAGGATATCAATAAAGCTTTCCCACAGACCGAAGAGCTTTTGTGTGCCTTTTTTTTTATGGGTAGATGCCTCTAACCAGTCCATGCGAAATACCTGGAAGAGTTTCTGGTGGAACATTAATAGCGATGGGGGAGATACCTGAATCCACTGTTGCAAAATACATTTTCTGGCCACTGCGGACACAATCAATAGTAATTTTCTACTTTCTTTTGTGAATTTAAGGGTTGGGTCTGGGATTCCCAGGACCGCCCAAAGTGGCGATAATGGGGCATATTCCAGCAAAAAATTTGAAGTATACAGTTGGACTTGTTTCCAGAAGTGTTTTATACGCGGGCAATCCCAGAAGCAATGAAAAAGCGTGGCACCGGAATAGCCACATTTGGGACATTCACTAGAGTCTGCCAGACCCATGCAAAATCTGCGGTGTGGAGACAGGTATCCCCTATGAAATATATTGAGAAACATTTCCTTGTAACTGCTAGCTGGCAGGACCTTACATGAGTATGTTAGTGCACTACGTAATGTTTCCAATGTCAGGTCCGGGAATACTTCCGACCATGAATGTATGTCACAAGTCTGATGGTTTAACATGCAGCGATTAAGGAGCTTATAGTTTCGTGAAATAGCCCCTTTGCCACCCAATGGTTTGATTAGGTCTCTATCTAGATCGTTATGCCAATCTCTAGGGGACAGGGAATCGGTTATCAGTTTGACAAAATGTAACGCTTGGTGTGCGTAAAAGGCTTGTGATGGAGGTAAGTCATGCCTTCTTAGAAATTCTGCCACAGTGAGGGGTAATTGCCTGTTTGAGTCCACCAGGGCGTGCAAAGTATTTATTCCTTTGAGTTTCCACTGGTTAAAAGGGAAATTCGCCAGCCCCTCCTGGAAGAGGGGATTGCCCAGTAAGGATTGAAACAACGAGTATTTGAAACTAAGTTTATCCCTTTTACGGACCGCTTTCCAAGTTGACCAGGCCGCCATCAATAGCGGGTTACCTAGCACTTCACTTGACATGTCCGCCTGAGTCATGTGAAGAAAATTTGTAAGGTGTATCCCTGGAATGAAAGACTGATCTATTTTAAAGTTTGTGTGTGAGTTGGTATTGTTCAGCCAGTCCCTAATTATTCTGAGATTACTTGCGTGGCTGTATTGTTTAAGATTGGGTAGGTTTATGCCTCCTGAATCTAACCCCTGCTGTAACTTAAATAGACTGATCCTGGGGGGTTTGTGCTGCCAGATAAATTTGCGGAATAGCGAGTTCAATTTTTTTCATCACTCCCCTTCAATGTAATGGGTAACACCTGGAGCGGATATAACAATTTGGGGAAGCTGACCATTTTGATGAGGGCGGCTCTACCTAGATAAGAGAGGGGTAGCCCCTCCCATCCCTCGATCTCTGCCGCTACCTTCTCCAGTAGGGGTTGTAAATTTAGTGAATAAAGATTAGAAACGTCCTTAGGGATCTTTACACCCAGATATGTAATGGCCCGTGTTGCCCATTGAATTTGGTAACTGGTACTCCAAGAGGGAGAATTAATTTCAGTAAGGGACAATGCAATGGACTTTTGCTGGTTAATGGTGAACCCAGACACCTTGCCAAATTGTCGAATTATATCCAGTATTACTGGTAGGGAGAACTGCGGGTTAGAAATATACGAGAGCAGGTCATCTGCAAATGCCGTGATCTTGGTGACATGCATGCCCGTTTTTATGCCCTGGAAACTGGAATTATTTTGAAGTATTCTCAGTAGCGGATCTAGGGCCAAATTAAAGAACAAGGGGGATAAAGGGCATCCCTGCCTTGTTGCCCGGGTCATATGAATGGGGGCGCTAAGCTCGCCATTAATCGTCAGACGGGTTTCAGGGGCATGGTATAAAAATTGTGCGAACTGGGAAAATGTATTACCGAAAGCGCGGGCCTCAAAAATTCTATACAGATGAAGCCATGAGACCTTATCAAAGGCCTTTTCGGCGTCTAAGCTGAGCAGAATCTCTGGGGCAGAGCCTAAGTTGCGCTGACATGCAGCTATCGTGGCAGCTATGGCTGTTCTAATCCTCTGAACGGAATGCCTGCCATGAGTGAAGACCATTTGATGGGCTGTGAGCAATGAAGGGAGCAATACTTGTAACCTGGTGGCCATTAGCTTAGCCAGGATCTTATAGTCCTGATTGAGCAAGGTAATAGGCCTATATGAGGTCACATTTTCGGGATTTTTACCTGGTTTCAACAGTAAAATTGTATGCGCTTCGTTAAAACGATGAAAGGGTGTACTGTCTTGGTGCAAAGAATGAAAAAGTGAGGTAAGAAAGGGTGTAAAGCTGGGGCATAGAATCTTATAGAATTCGGCCGTAAGGCTGTCGGGACCAGGTGCCTTATTGTTCTGTAGTGATGCAATGGTGTCTTTCACCTCTCTTTCAGAGATTGCAGCGTTTAAGAATTCTTGTTGAGCTGGAGAGAGCTTCGGGAGTTTAGCCTCATCTAATAATTTATAATGTAACTGTCTGTCATCTGGCACTGCTGTATATATCTTGGTGTAGTAGTCATGGAATTCTCGAATAATCGCCTCTGTTTTCGTGATTTGTGTCGAGGATGATGTATTCCGTAGGGACAGGACATAATTTCTATTCCTAGCTGGCCTTGTGAGGTTGGCTAACAGTTTCCCCGTTTTATTCCCCCATCTATAGAACTTATTTTTACAATAGTCCAGCTTAGTTTGAGCTTGTGCCTTGAGAAAGCTTTCTAACACCTCCTTGCTCATTGTATAGTTAGACAACGTGGATTCAGTAGGGTCACGTAGATGGGATGCTAGCGCTGCCTGCATAGTATTTAGTAAGATTTCATATTTGTGCCTATGGTCTTTATTTTTCTTGGCCAAATATGAAATGATGTGCCCCCTGAGTACCGCTTCGGCTGTGCTCCAGAAAAGGGTTGGATTATCTAAATGTTCAACATTGTCGTCCGTGAATTCCATCCACTTTGCAGTAAGGAAATCATGGAAGTCTTCCGATTGATACAAGTATGAAGGAAACCTCCATGGTATGAAGGAAGGTTTAGGCAATGCTGAATAAATGGACAATGCAACCGGGGCATGGTCTGAAATTAGAATGTCTTTTATCTGTGTTGTTGCAACTCTGGAAAAGAGGTGAGTATTAATCAGTAAATCGTCAATTCTTGAGAAGGTATTATGGGCACGGGAGTGATGAGTATAAGTACGCTCCTTTGAATTTAACAATCTCCAGGGGTCTACAAGTGAGTGTTTCAGAAACAAATTGGACATGGAAGATTCTTCCAAGGATGGTGTCTGCCTTATACTATGTAACCGGTCTAGATGCGGGCTGGACACGGTGTTGAAATCGCCACCTAATATAAGGTTTGGTGTGTCCCTTTGCAGTAAATATGTGGAAAAGGATTTGAAAAACAGCGAATTTGGCGAGTTTGGTGCATATAGGTTCACCAATGTAAATTGCTCAGTGCCAATCTTGATATCAAGTATTATAAATCTCCCCCCCGGGTCTAGGACTTTACCTTTGATAGTGCATTGGAGATTTTTATGTATTAGGATCGCCACTCCTCTCTTATTAGAGGAATGCGGGGCAGATATGCATTCTGCGATCCAGGGACTTTTGAGTATCTGTTGATCAGATAAACGCCAGTGTGTTTCCTGCAAGAAAACTATACTAGGTTTGAGTGATTTCAGGTGTGTAAGAACACGTTTACATTTGACCGGGTTATTCAGTCCGCAAACGTTCCAGGAGACAATGTTGAGCATACTAGGGTTAAGTATATCCCTTCTTAAATATACGCACCTAAAAATACGCAAATTCTTAAGTATGAATCAAGTCCTACAAGTTTAAAGTAAACTAGGTAAACAAGTCTCTAATTTTCAAGACTAGTAATATAAAAAGTGTGGTCCAAGCACCAACATGTTGGACAGTTCTTCTGATTGACTGTATTGCCTATCCAGTGTATGACCAACTAAAAGTTAACTAATTATTAACCAATCAATTTATGGCAATAAACTGACAGTGGGCTGGATCCAGTAAGTGCTTGAAATTAGTTACACCTGGACTAAACCATATATGATTGCAGGGGGAGTCAAGTTAATTGTATTCTTTGCATGCAGGGATATATCTTTGAATTGCTTACTGCACACAGATACTGACCAGCTTTACTATCACACTGTTATTTAGACTTGGGATAGGAAATATCACCTCTCAACTCTAATACTGTTTGCAACAGATAAAATATGACTCCCGTGCAATCAACATGGTTTAGCTCAGGAGTAACTACAGTAATTTCAAGCACTTAAATCTGGATCCAGCCCAGTGTGTGGAGATTCAATAACAGTTTCTGAAACAATCCATGTTGCATTTTGAGGGGTGCAAATGAATTGTAATTCTTTGGCATACAAGAAAAAAAATTGCTGTTATTTTTCATTTATAAATTAGAGATAAGCTAGGAAACTCTATTTCTTTTCTCACTGTTTGCCCTCTTATGCAGTTCAACATGGTTTTGCTCTGATCTACATTTGTACCTACATTGCCCTTACTCTCAAACTCAGGATCTGTCCCAACAAGGACGGATAGGCCTTAGGACTTAAAGGGAATTTTCCTGGTAGGCCGATGACCTTTGGAGGCCACTAGCAGGCCCTATTTTTTGTTTCAAGGTAACATGGATGTTGACAGTAGTGGATGGTGGTCACTAGAATGCTCTCTGATTTGGGTGGTGGTCAATGGAATGCTTACTGTAATAGGCAGTTGTCACTAGGATGCTCTCTGTATTTGTTGTTGGTCACTAGGATTCTCTCTGCATTAAGTGGTGGTCACAAGGATGTTCTCTGTTTTGCAAAGTGATTGCTATAAATATATTGTATTATGAAATACTACTCAATATATGATGTATTTAATTGTAACTCTTATATATAACACTTGTTCTGGTATTTAATTGGCTCTATATAACCCACCCACATTATTATCACTGCTCTTATTAAGGTCCTGTTTACTTTTACTTTTCCCATTTACTTTTTTTAGTTTATAATTGATTCAACCCACATGTTGCCTCTTACGGAATTTTTGCAGGGCCACTTTAAGTTCCCAATCCGCCCCTGGGTCCCAATATTTATTGTCAGGTCACATGATAGGAATTTGCAGCATGTACATTTTCTCAGGTATTCTTTTCCATATGTGTACGTAAGCGTTCTTATGATGGTATTTTTTGCGATAAGAACAATGACATTGTGTTCAGAGGACTGGCTCTATACTGCAGCAAGATTTCTGCTTAGAAACAGACAGGACCAAACATATAGATCAGCTACACTGCCAAAAATTTGGGGAAAAGGAGCCCTAACTGTGGAATGGCAAGATATGGAAAGGCAAAATGTTAAACTTAATAACAGCATCTCACTTGTGAGAAATTGCCTTTTCATTGTGACAAAAGATTCATACCAAAAATTGCCTTGCTCATCTCCAAGCATTCTGGCTGTGTAAGATAAGACCCTTTTACATGGCAGGTTCTCACTAAGAATTAAGCACCATTTGTAGATGCTGATACTAATCCTATTGTGACTAGAAACAGAAAATCAGTGAGAGATGAGTCTGCTGTTATTTTATTTTGCCCCTCTGGCAGGAAAATCAGGAGTATTTTCAATGAACAATGCACATAACAAAACAGCTGGCATTTATGCTGTCTATAGGACTTTTAATCCAATGTAACAAACAGAAAAGTTTTAAAAGTAAATCTTCATATCACAAAAAGCCATGCTGGGTAGAAAAGATTGTCATCATTTATCTGTTGTCTAAAATGTATTTTCATCAATGTTTTCATTCTCAAATAGAGGTGTTAAATGATAACCCCACCTTTTATTGTTCTCACTAATTAAATCTGCCACCCATGAACAACAATTAGGATGGAGCTTATTAACGCAGTTTTAGCACTGGAAAAATAAAGTAAGATAATAGTTTTACACAAAATCTGCTCCTCCAGCCATTGTGAAAATACAGCATAGGTTTGCCGGCACGAAATTCACATCTTCGACATACATTAAGCTGACAGCTAATTGTCATCTGTCTGTATTTGGAAAATGTGTTTAATTAGAAACTTTTTATAATGAATGGGTAAATATGGCTAATCTATGATTTGGCAACTTACCCATTCATTATGCTGACAGCTTTATTACTTTAAGGGGAGATTTTGGGTTAGGCTGTGGAGATGGGGTGAGGCCTAGAAGGGAGACTTAAGGTTACGCTACAAGGAGGGGACTGATGGGAGAAAAGAGAGACTTATGGTTAGTCTGCAAGTAAGGGATGGAGACTTACAGTTAGGCTGCAGGGAGGGGATGGATCGGAGAAGGGGAGATTTAGGTTTAGGCTGTGGGGAGAGGATGGATCGGAGAAGGGGAAGGTTAGAGTCAGTTTCATCCAGGCATCTTCCCATCAGGCTCTAAGCATTTTGGGCTGGTTTCAGGCTTACATTGAATGCCTCTGCACTTGGAGCTAAAACGGCTGTGGCAGGGGGAAGCCAATGCCAGATCTACACTGTATCATGCCTTATGTAAAGGCAAGTGAAAGCTATTCCATACACTTGTATGCACTTACAATATAGTCCCCTTACCTTAAAACTTATGGGTCCCTTTACTATAATTAACGCATCGAGCACTAATGATAGCAGCCAGGCCTGCTGCGCCTCGCAGTAGTATTTACTAACACATACCCCTCCAGTGAGGTCCCACAATGGTCTGCTGGACTCTTGCTGCAGACATTCAGCTGCACTCAAAGATGAAGTCCCGGCACATGCGCAGTGTCTAACTTTTGGGACTTGAATATTTTCAAGTCCCAAAGTTAAATACACTGCGTTTGCACCGGCACTTCATCTCCTGGACTGCAGAGAAAGACGCGGACAGGTAAGTTTAATTCTCTTTACTTGTTTTTTTTTATATTGTAAATGTTTATATTTATTTATTTATATATAAAATATATATCATTTATAATTTATAATTATAACAATTTAAAAAACAGTTATTTATTTTAAAAAACAACAACAATAATCTAACGTAGGAAATGTGAAGAATCATTGTGCCAGATCCAGACCTATGTCTGTGTTATGAACTAGCGCGGATCGTATTTGTGCAAGCGTAAATACTATGCACTCCCCCGGGCACTCCCACCAGTCGTCTGTAATTACATTGCCTTACAGTTGCTGAACCCTACCCTAACTTTTGTAATCGTAACAACGGCAGGACTTAACTACGCGATGGTCGTAACTACGTAACCCAGCCCATACAGTATGATTTGAATGCCTCCCCTCGTCTACATTCTGTAACAGGTGTGCATATTTACATCTTTCATAATATAGGCACGCCCATTTGGCCGTAATTACGCAAATCTTATAGGCGACCTATTTTCAATTACAGCCGCCATGAGTTACCATCTTCTTTGTGTCACATTTGGAGTGTGACTGAGTGTTGTATTATGTGTCCAGCACATTACTGACACTAAAATTGTCAGGACACCAATTCAGTTATTGGGCAATGTATATATACCTGTTCGAATAACCCAACCACCATCTGATCATATGATTTCCAGAGCATCTGTTGCGTTGTCCAGCATATTGCTCCAGTGAATTCCTAGTTTTCTTGCTCATTAGTCAGTCAGAAATGGGAGTTTTTCGTCAAAATCTCATTTAATCAGTTGTTTCAGGCACCCATAAATATTTCCACTCTAGATAATTGCCTTGGTATGCTTACTGATGGTGACAGCTGCTTTGGCAAAAAGAAAAAATACCCCCCCAAAAAAATGCTAATTTGTGAAGCCCAGGTTGGAGTGACCTGGCACCTGATAAAAGATTACTTGTCCCTTTCTTTATGTCTACAATGGTTTTTGAGTAAAGGTATAGAATATATAAGGGATTCACATGTGACAGAAAAGTACAAAACAAGTTGTGGATTAAACCAGACTCTGACTCAACTGTAACTAATAAATAACCAAATAAGAGGGTCAACAGTCATCTCTGTAATTGAATAAGAAAGGTAAACACATTTTGGAACACTACAACTGTCAGCTCTGCTATGCTGTGGGTATGTTTTTTTTTACTTCCCTTTTATTGTGGTTCTGTGATCAGTTGTACTGCTGTGATTTAAACTGGCATTTTTATAAGTGCACTTTTATTTCAAAGATCGCACAGACAGTGCAATTCCTTTTACAGAGTAGTATACATAAGGATTATTTCACATGCCCCAAAGTCAAATTTCTTTTTATAAGGCAATGAAATTCCTTGATTTGTGTGCAATAGATATTTAGATAAAATTCTGTATTAAAGGACAACTGCTTATTGGCTTCTGTAAGTCATTGCAAATTTAAACGACAGAATATAGAAAAAATGAATAGTCTTTTTAGAGAAGAACAAACTTTTCATTGCCCACAGCTTTTACATGAAATGATCATGTTTGTTAAATGCACGCCCCTACCCCCTACTTTCCTCTGTTTGGTTTGATGGTTTAATGGTTTCCATGAGTTAATAAGTTAACCTTGTTGAAGGACATATTTATTAATTTATGTGGCATCAGGGTGGAACAGTTTGATTGGTCCAGCTACAATGCCAGGCTGATATTGTTTTACCTGAGCTTCCTCACTAAGAGATTTATTATGGAATTAATTCATATGCAAAATTTCTAATTATTAATATTTCTACTTTAATGCTGTTTAAATAATCTCATCCATCTCTGTCCAAATCCTATTCTCAGCTTGTAGATCTGTGTAGGGCTCATTTACCTATTTTTACCACAGTTTTCAGACTTTATAAGTAAAAATTTCTATTGCGCAAACTGTCAGAGGCAGAGATATCTGAGCCTCTACCATATATTTTTTGATTGGCAAGAGAGTGTAACAATCTTATCCATATCTCTGAAAAATGAAGAGCCTAATGATAAATGAATTTCATTATATCCCTCCACTTCTCAGGCTGGACACGTCTGCAGACAGGGTAGGCGCTAGCAACAGGTCATATCTGAGTTTTTGAAAAATAGTGCTGGTGTCTGTCAGATAAGCAAAGTGTGCAGTTGTGACAGGTAGTGCAAATCTTCCACTTACAAAAGCTTGCTGCTCATTTTCAATGCCACAGCTGGACTCCTGTAAACCATTCTTCTGCAGTCCCCCATATTTCTATAAAAAGAGCCAAAATATCACTAGAAAACACAAATTAATAACCTTCTCTGTTACTAAGGTTACACAAACGGAATAATTTATATATATATATATATATGCTTTTTATGACTCTAAATTTATAATAGACCCGTTCTAAACTATCACTATCAGTTCATGGTGTTTGTAACCTAGGACCTGATATAAACCTCCACCTGTGCTCTGCTTGAGCTCTTTTCTCCTCCTCACACATAGCTCTATCTCCTCTCTCTCCATTACCCTGGTCTCTCCCAGAAAAAACATTATCTCTCCTTCCCCAACTGTAACTGACACACACTCACTTGCCGCCAAGGACTCTGGGATATGTAGTCTCATCTGGCACTGGCTTCTCTATCTGTTTCTTAGAGGTAGATGTACTGAGCTGCGGAAAAGGAAAAGTGGAGATATTATCCATAGCAACCAATCAGATTCTAGCTGGCATTCTCGAGTATGCAATAGGAAAATGAGAGCTAGAGACTGATTGGTTGCTATGGGCAACATCTCAACTCTTCCTTTTCTGCAGCTTAGTAAATCTAGCCCGTAATTTCTGTTCAGCAGCGGATTTTACATGCGTGCATACACAGGGCTTCCATCAGGGGGGACAGTCCCAAAACACAGGTGTGTTGCTTTCTGTTACCGATGATGTTTCTTGGTTTTCATTGCTGTGAATGAAGAGTTGACAGGTTTGTTTGATGTTGGGATATAGAATATGATTTAGGAATTCCTCAAAAAATGTTTTAGGACCAAATTCAGATTTAATAAGATACACGTGCGCTGGATGTCACGCAACGGATCTCCGTGCGGATGGAACTCTGTACCACCTGCATGTAGATCCATACAAAATGGTGGCTCTTGACTTCCGCATGGCAAAACTCTGGAACGGAGGCGGGGTTTGCCATGCAGATCAGGCAAACGGGCAATTTTTAGCTGCTGTGTCTGGATCTGTGGTAAGGTGAGGAACATATCTTATATTTTACTCACCAGCACCATGGAAATGGGGTTGTAACGTAAATAAAAATCATACGTAAGGACTTAACCAAATCCTTATTGTACGATTTGCAAACGGCCCTCCTGCCAATATACGTACACTATTCGTGTGGTGGATCGTCCCACCCCGCCTTTGAAAAGGCTGGAAGCCAAAAGCGCAATGTGCTGTACTAAAATTTTGTCATTCTGGATCAGGTCCTATAATATTAATGTAGGTTGTAAAATGGGATTAAAACGGGAAGTAATAATCACGGGAGATTTTTAATCTTATAAACTGGGGTATGTCTTCAGAAAGCTCCAGTAGAAGTGGGGACATTTTAAATTCATTCATCTTAGATTTGGTACTTACAAATGGGGACAGAAGCACAGAAGTATGTGTGGGTCAGAATCTAGGATCCAGTGATCATCAAGCAGCATGGTTTAGTATAATGACTGAGAGAAACACAGCAACCAAAAAACAAAGGTGCTGGATTTTAGGAAAGTGGATGTAGAAATTGGGAAATGAGTAAGTGATTCTTTGGCAGAGTGAAGGCACATAAAATGAGTGCAGGAGCAGTGGGGAATTTTATAAAGTTCATTATTAACAGCAACAGACCTTTCTATCAGAAAGCTTAGGAAAACTCCCAAACAATTAAAGCCAATGTGGTTTACAAATGAGGTAGCAAAGCAAAAAAGATGGCCTTTAGAAATAATAATCAATCTCAGCTTAATGAGGACACTTTCTGTGTTTCCATGTAGCATGACAACACGGTTTAAGTATTTGGTAGTGGCCCACTTACTGCAATTCACTATTCTCCAAGGCTATATGATATTACATCTATAATATCCTCTAAGAGTAAATAGTGTGTTGGGTTTGTTTCTTACAGTTTATTTATATAAGTGTGCTGGGATTGCCTATATACACACTTTAAGCTATTGACATAAAAGGATTGGAGTTTTTAAGGAAACCTGATGTGCTGATTGATTTCTCTATATTCTAAAAAATATCAAAATTTGTACAGCAGTGCAACTAATTAGCAGTTAGCTTTGAACTGTCTAGTTAGACAACAGAATAAAAGTGTTGGATTGGTTCCTGTGGTTAGTTTTACTTTAGATGCCTAATGTGACAATTGATTTTCTTTGTAGCTTAGTGTTCAAAACATGGACTTGTTTTAAAGTACTCTACTTGATACTAATTTACTCTGTTAGAGTAAATAAAGTATTATATCAAGAACTGGGCAGTTTTAATATTTTAATAAACGGTAAATATTTTACACATGATGGATATATTGATAAGTGTGGGCATACTTGCCCTGAATTAAGCAGCACAGTCTCTGCTTGAGGCAAGTATCATGGCTGCATACAACAAGTGGTGCATAAAACATTTAAAAAGATTCTGGTCACTGTAGTCACAACAACTAATTTACAATGATACACTACAATACTGGCTGTATGTTGAAATCATTAAAGCAACTATAATTATTTTCTTACTTTGCCATCGCTCCTGCTCTTGCCAGCTCTCTCCTCCGCTCTGCCACTGCTCTCTCCTCCACTCTGTCACTGTTCTCTCCTCTGCTCCGTCACTGTTCTCCCCTCCGCTCCGTCACTGTTCTCTCCTCTGTCACTGCTCTCTCCTCTGCTCTGTCACTGCTCTCTCCTCTGCTCTGTCACTGTTCTCTTCTCCACTCTGTCACTGCTCT
>WWET01004279.1:74612-85118 GCA_011038615.1 Limnodynastes dumerilii
ACTTTGTCCCTCCTCTTCCTGGGAGCTACATGAGCACCCTGCCCTCCATCAGTAGACCTGTCCGCCGCAGGGGTGTCAGGGATAACACCACTCCCTAGACTACCCCCAGTGCTCCTGCCTACATCATGTGCCAGCTGCCCCACCTGCATAAAGGGCCCTTCCCTGCCCTGCAACTCACCTGCCTCCCCTTGCTGCCCAGAACCAGTGCCCCTCATCACCGCAAGCGCTGCTGCCTGCGTTGGAGCTCCTTCCTGCTCCCGAGCACCCAGCGCCGCCTCCGCGTCCCGTGCCTCCGGTCCCTCCGTCCGCCGCATGGGGGTGACGTCACGCGACTTCCGGGAAGGACCGGAAGCCTGCGCACGTGCCCCAATGGCCGTCTCCTCCCTGAAACGGAGAGGAGCGGCCCTGGTGCGCGCTGGACGGGACATGGGTACACTGACGGCAGCGGCAGCGTTACTGAGCGCCGAAGAGAAGGCTGGCCCCCACCTAAGTCACACAGCACCTGGGAGAGTACAGGGACCGGGAGAGAAACTTAATTACCTAAGGAAAGTGAAAGGAAAGTGAAGAGGGAGAGGAAGATTAATAAAATAAGTAAGTGACAGAAAAGAGAAAATAGGAAAATATAACGAGGACAGATCAGAAAACAGGAAGAATAAGAGGTAAAAGTAACGCAATAAAATGAACTCAGCCTGTTCTGTGAAAATCCTGCAGCAAGTGACCCCACTCCCCTAAGCTAAAACTATTTATATAATCCCACCCCCCAACCCAAAGCCCAACTCCACCCCCCACCCAATGTCCTATCCCAGCCTACCCAGCTTAGCACACTTAACCCTTTTGTCCCCTGCCTGCCTGCCCATGACACCTGCCTGCTGTTTAATTCCCTGCGGTCAAAGCCCAACTCCACCCCCCACCCAATATCCTATCCCAGCCTACACAGCTTAGCACACTTAACCCTTTTGTCCCCTGCCTGCCTGCCCATGACACCTGCCTGCTGTTTAATTCCCTGCGGTCCTATGGGGCCCTTGGTTCTCAATACATACTAGAGTATGTCATCTAGAATCTGATTGGTTGCAATGGATAACATTTCCACTTTTCCTTTCCTGCAGCTAGTTTAGTAAATCTAGACCTTAGTGCTTAGATTAACGAGAATAGTGGAGCTGCAAACTACGTTTAGTTGGTGGAATAGTTGAACAGATCATGCCTGGCCTCATTGCCAAATGTGGTAGGTACACTTGAATCATTTCCTGTCTACTTTGCACCTTATTGCAAAATAATAGCATATCACCTAAAGTGAACCATTTGTATGGCCAGACATAACATATGATGGTGCCATAAGCATGGAAACTATGATGCACATTATGCAGTGCTGGCATTGCTGGGTCAGTCCACTACTAAGACCCACTCATCCTCAGTCCCCCATTCTGCTCCCTCCTCAGCATGGGCATGTCCTCACTGGCACATGCATCCGTGCATACAATATACTGTGTACTTGAGATGATAGCATGTCATACAAAGCTTATGTATATCTATGGAGACGGGATAGGTAAATATGGACACTTCCGGAAATACATTAATTGAGATTAGTAATAAGTAAACAAATATGGCATGGTTGCCGACTTTTGGCAGCTTCCCTCCGGGAGATCCCGGAGAGAAGCTACCGACGCATGCAGGGGGTAAGGCTTAATGACGCGGGTTATGCAAATCGCGTCATTAGGCTCCGCCCCCTGGCTCATACTGCCCCGTTTTTACTTTAAATAGGGGTCGGGACGGGGCTTGATGCCGCAAATTGCGTCATCAAGTTCCTTCCTGTGCCTAGCAACACTAGTATACTAGTGTTGCTAGGCAGGGGGGCAGGACTTGAGGCCGTGGTTTCAGTGAAAGATTTGCTGGAGATTTGCTGGCTCTCCCGGGATACCGGGAGAACTACCCGAATTTCGGGAGTCTCCCGGACATTCCGGGAGAGTCGGCAACCCTGAAATATGGTTCTAATCAAATATAAAAAAATGTGTGCATTGCACATATAAGTGAAAAAGAATCAGTTGTTCAAAAATGACTACAAAAACAAGGAACAAAAACAGGACTGGAACACCTATATAAATAGGAAATTTTGTTTACAATATTGCTAAAATAAATTATAATAGCCTGCCCAGCTTCAAGGCACCCCCTGTAATTGTATCCCTACAAATATTGGAGCACAAGTTAGATATAAAATGTAATGCTTCAAGGCACCTCCTCTAGTTGTATCCCTACATATATTGGAGCACAAGTTAGATATAAAATGTAATGGAGCACAAGTTAGATATAAAATGTAATGCTTCAAGGCACCCCCTGTAGTTGTATACCTACATATATTGGAGCACAAGTTAGATATAAAATGTAATGCTTCAAGGCACCTCCTGTAGTTCATGGTTGCCTACTTTTGCAAATGACTATCAGGGAGATTTTGATAGCACTATCAAGGCTGCACCAAAGGGGTGTGTCCTGTAGTGTCAAAGAGGTGTGTCCTATGAATAGCTCCACCCATGGGTGTGTCTAACACTGCCAGGCAAACTATATCCCAATAAGAATAGCAGCATCAGTATTTATTGATTGTGAAAATGTGACTAAATAAATATTCTCAGTATTTATTGTGCATACTGTGTCTAGGAGATCAATGACTTCTTCATCTGCCACTTCCATAGACCTTAATGCAAGGAAAATAGGACACAATTTCTAAAATCTGTCATCATATTGCAATGACTTCTGTAACTGAATCAGCATCAGGGAGATTGCCCACCACTTCAGGGAGTCAGGGAGATTACCTGCTCTTCAGGGAGACTCCCTGATATTCAGGAAGAGTTGGCAACCATGCTGTAGTTGTATACCTACATATATTGGAGCACAAGTTAGATATAAAATGTAATGCTTCAAGGCACCTCCTGTAGTTGTATACCTACATATATTGGAGCACACGTTAGATATAAAATGTAATGGAGCACAAGTTAGATATAAAATGTAATGCTTCAAGGCACCCCCTGTAGTTGTATACCTACATATATTGGAGCACAAGTTAGATATAAAATGTAATGCTTCAAGGCACCCCCTGTATTTGTATTCCTACATATATTGGTGCACAAGATAGATATAAATTGTGAAGTACTTGATACATCAGATTTCAGTACTTATGGCAAATGCAATAAAAATGCAATAAAAATAGAACTAAAGCAAATGCAAAGGGAAATTAGTAAATTTTGCTTAAAATTGAGAGCATTTCACAAAGTTCTACTAGTATACTTTGTTAGACCAACAGGACAGGTTTTAAATGTTTTTGCTGATTTCCTTTAAACGGTTTTTATGATAGCCACAAGATAGCCAGTGTTTAGTGTAAAATGACACTAAAATATTATCGTTCTATAAAGATGTGCATGGGTCATACTAGATGGAAATTATTAATGCTTCACACTTAAGCTCAATGAAGACACATATTTTGGATTGGATCCAGAGCTAATACCGTCAGCTGACTTTCCGCGTACCATACAGCTCGCACATATGGGATACAGGATTAGTAATTATATACGCTAGCCAATGCAGAGGCTAGCGTATAAAATTCTAGCTTAATTCTGAAGCCAGTCCTATATTCTTACTTTCAAACTATTATAATGCAATGAAAAGAGATCCCAGGAGTCCCATTTATAACATATATTATGGAATGTTTACTGGCAATGTGCCTTTGCTGAGATGAAATAGGCCGTATCAAATAAAAAATGGATGTTAAAAATAGTAACTCTAAAGAGCTTAGCATAGCTTTAGGGAAATAAATGTAAAATTGGAGCAGAACTTGTAAACTGTGCTACATATTGCCCAAATATGGTCTGTAAAATAAAACATTAACAATATTAGAATTTCATATATATCATGTATGATATGATATGATATGAGAGGCCTGGATGGTCAGCCTGACATCCTTTAAACACAAAGGTGCCAATCAGCCTAATCTTAATCTAGAGCCCCTAAAAAATCTAAATGGACCTAATGGATGGAACCCAGCTTTGCTATCCATCCACAACTCCAGGAACTCTTTACTGGCTTTACATATACATAAGAGTTTGCCTTTGAACCAATGACAGGGACACACTGTAGACAAATGTTGTGCTGGAGGCTAGAAGTCCTGAACTCAAATATATAGAGTTTATACAGTTTACTGCTTTTCTAAATAGCATCTAAAGAGCATTTATACTATAATATATTCTAATACTTTTGTGTATTTGTTTCCTTTTCTTTATTTCATTATGATTTTAATAAAATGTGCTCTATGTCTGCTAACAACAGGTTCTTACTTGAAATGCACACTGTACAAGTAAAGGAATGTTAGAAGCAAATGTGCGCAACCATTATAAACCAAATGTGTACAACCATTATAAACCAAATGTGTACAACCATTATAAACAAATGTGTACAACCTTTATAAGCAAATGTGTACAACCACTTATATGAAATATTATACAAGATGCAAACAGATCTCAGACCGTTATTTTTTTATGGGTTATTTTCACAGTACTTATCTATTGTATTATTATACCTCATATATGTATCTGAAACATGATTCCCATATCTATAGTGTGATGTATATCCTGTTTGATCATCTGTATTCATATACAGTGGAACTGTGCTTCAGGCAAATAACATATCTCATAAATGTGCCTTTACAAAGATGTGCAGCATTGCAGCAGAACCGTTCATTTGGTCTCGCAACAATGCTGCACAAATTGCTGGCCCCAAGAGCATCATTTACAAAAGGCATAGAAACATAGAAACATAGAAAGTGACGGCAGATAAGAGCCACATGGCCCATCTAGTCTGCCCATTTGTTTATTGAAAACTATACTGACCCTAGACCCTATTTACCCTCAATTGGGGTTACAATTTAGGATACCCTTATATTTATCCCAAGCATGTTTAAATTGTTCTACTGTATTGGCCTCAACCACCTCAGATGGGAGAATATTCCATTTATCTATCACCCTTTCAGTGAAGTAATTTTTCCGCACATTTCCTTTGAATCTACCACCCTCCAGTTTGTATCCATGCCCTCGTGTTCTATTACACCTTTTCTTTTGAAAAATGGTACCCTCCTCTAGCTGGTCACAACCCTTGATGAAGGCAGCGTACTTGTAGATAGCACGTAGACAGGAATCTCTCAGGGACCTGTCCTATTTTTTTTACATTGCACATGCTGCTTGTGTGTAAGCTGTCTACTGTTGTTCAACTCTCCATCCCCATTGTAAAGCAATTGGGCAGAGGGAAATACAGAAAAGGGGTGGAAGCAGAAGTAAATACCTATGTAAGTCTAGTAAATGGGTCCCTTGGTATTATTGCAATCTACTTAATTGTTTATATTAATTACATTCTATCCCTGACAGTTACAATGAAACAATTCAATAACATTTGTAAAAAGCTTGTAAATAACCTTATTAAAGCATCTCCTTCACTGATTTGTATTTTACAATTGATCCTAATGCCACTGAATCCAATAGAAAAGGTCATACTTTTACACTGCTAATTAATTCTTCAGTCTCCCGACTCTCTTCATCTGTCAGTTGGAAGTAATTACCCGGGAAACAAAAGCATATGCAAACAGTCTGTCTGTCTATCTATCTATCTATCTATCTATCTATCTATCTATCTATCTATCTATCTATCTATCTACCTATCACCTTACTATATTATACAGGCAGTGGACTAGATAGATTTAATGAATGTCTCCTTGTCTACAAAGATCATTAAAGCATTTGAATAATACAATATGTCAGTGTACGAGACAGATATCAATAGATTGCCTAGAAAATCTTTGTGAGTATAATAAATTATGAAACATAATCTATGTAATGTAATAGCAAGAAATTTGCCAAATTATAATGACTAATAATGAATAATAATTAATTACTAAGGTCAGTAAAAACAAATATAAATCAATATAGAAAATCCTGTTAAGGACGATAAAAATATTATACTAAAGAACTTAGGACCTGATTCAGAGTTTTAAAATAAGAGAGGAAAGTTACACCTGAGCAAAGCCATGTTGTCAGACTTCATCTGTTTCAAGCAGTGGACTGGATCCTGACCTAATAACGTCAGGATCAAACAAGGTGCGTAAGTGGCCTCACTTCACTGGAGGGCGAATGTGCCCTCCAGATGTGATGCTAGGGTTAAGTCTAACGGACGTACAGACCCCCACATGTACGAAAAACATGCGGGGGTCTGAATCCGGTCCCGTATTATAGTTGAAAGGTGATGTTACCCAGCCCAAGTCTAAATAACAGTGTTAAAGTGAAGCTGGTCAGTATCTGTGTGCAATAAGCAAAAGCAAAGTATTCTTCATGCCTGCATAGAATAAAATTAATTTGACTCCCCCTGAAATCAACATGGTTAAGTCCAGGTGTATCTTTCCTCTCTTTTATTCAAATCCTGAATCAGGGTCTTAGTTATTTAAAATCTTAATGTTTGAATAGGACTGGTCTGCAGAGGACTGGGGTCTCCATGGGATGTGAGCACAAATAACAGATTGGACAGCTTTAGTAACAGTAGGGCTATGAGGACTATGGGCTAGATGTACTAAGATGCGGGAAACAAAAAGTGAAGATGTTGCCGATAGGAATCTGATTTTAACTCTCACTTTGCTATTACATACTAGAAAATGTCAGCTACAATCTGATTGCTTGCTATGGCAAGATCTTCACTTTTCCTTTCCTGCAGCTTAGTAAATCTGGCCCTAAGTGAATGTTACACTTGAGAACATTTTGATGCTTTTATTTAAGTACATATGTTCAATTTACCCATAAGTGAAATGAAAGGAATGAAAGAAATAGCAAACAAAGTCCTGGGTGACTCAAAACCAGCTCAACATCAACAACAAAAAGGGGCACTGAAATACTAATGTTATTTTGAGTCAAATTTCAGTTTAAGCTTAGAATCTGTTTATGAATCATTTGCTGTGGGAAAGGTATAAATATAATGTATATATACATGGCTCAAAAAAATAAAGGGAACACTAAAATAACACATCCTAGATCTGAATGAATGAAATATTCTTATTAAATACTTTGTTCTTTACATAGTTGAATGTGCTGACAACAAAATCACACAAAAATTATCAATGGAAAGCAAATTTATTAACCCATGGAGGTCTGGATTTGGAGTCACCCTCAAAATTAAAGTGGAAAAACACACTACAGGCTGATCCAACTTTGATGTAATGTCCTTAAAACAAGTCAAAATGAGGCTCAGTAGTGTGTGTGGTAAGATTGCATACCCCTATTTGATATATAGATATAATCTATCTATATATCATGTGCAATACACACTAAATTAATCCCCCTTCTTCTATCCTATTATTAGCTATTACTCTAGCTCATACTATTCTATTGTATGCATTCACACTTCATTCACACTCTATTTAAAACCTATTAACCCCTTATTAACTTCCCTCCCTCCCTCCCTTTCACACCTTATATACTTTACCTGGCCTTTATCGTCTTCCCTGCTGCTCTGTTGACACCTTCAAAGGAAAAGAAAAAAAAACAAAAAAAAACAAACCCAAAAAACCGCAACCCGTGGCAAGCAAAAAAAGACGCGACTTCGGAAAAAACAAGCCTAATTCCGCTTGTTATAAGCGGACTTGGCAACTATGTCTGCATGCTTATGTCTGAATGCTTGTGTTGTCCTGAGTATAGTGGGCATCTGCACTGCCTAGTAATGGAATTGGTGTCAATTTATTTTAATGAACCTATTATATATTATTAGCTCCCCTATTCCCTCCTGATAGGATCTTTGCTGGTTAACTGAAGCTAGCGACGGAAGGCAGGTTGCAGGTCTTCTTTATAGATAAACTCAACATGGAAGTCATTGTTATGAAGTTAGGCTCTGCAGAAGCAACTGCTGCCTGTGTTACATGTAAGCAGTGTAAAGGCAGCATGAGCTGCATCAGGACACAGGCCTGTTGTGTAGCTTATTGGCTAATTAGGCTCTGCTGAATAGGATCAGGGCTGGCCCCATATCTGAGAGCAGCAGTGCTCCAAGCATCCATAAGACTATCGCTGGTACACACTGCTCCGTTCTTCAGTAGGTGTTATTTAGCTGCTGTAGTATTATTTGGGGGTTCCATGAGCAGCTCTGAAAATGGCATTTTCGAATAGACACAGCCAATAGCTAATTGTCAGCAGTGTCTATTTAGAAAATGTTATCAACGTGAAAGTCATGCCGCAAACCTGCTGTAGCACAGATGTTTCCTATGGTTTCCAACAGGTGAGTGTGCTTAGGCTGCGGGGATGGGATGTAGTGGAACAGGGTAGTCTTAGGGTTAGGCTGCGAGGAGGTGATGGATTGAAGAAGGGAAAGGTTAGGACTAGGCTGCAGAGAAGGAAGGGTTAGGGTTTAGAGTAATAGAAGGGGAGGGTTAGAGTAAGAATTAGGCAAAAGATTGGGGTTGGAAAAAATACTCACCAGTCGGTGCTACGGATTCTTGCTTGGGACCGTCAATTCCGTCTTTCCGGCTAGGCAGGAACATTCATTGGCCATGGGAGTTCTCAAATGAGCTGTTGAAAATGGCCCTGTCGTAAAAGGGCTGTTTTCAGCAGTGAATCACACTATTTGGTTTAATCAGTTTTCATGTTTAAATATCACCTTTGGTTCATTTTGGCTACTTGTAATTAATTATGCAGTGAATTGCAAATAAAGCATACTAACCGATACTTTGTATAATTAGACATATATTATATTCTCTTCTAACATTTCCTTCTTTTATTGCAGGTTGCAATTTTTTTAAAGCTGCGCTGCTAATTAGGAAGTATGCTGCAAACTCCAGACTACCTCTTGTACAAAAGCAATGTTGTTGTTGCCAGTTATGGATAAATGACTAGAATACAATATTTGGAGCAAGGATGTCAGTGTGGTCAACAATCAACAATATTTTTTATGAAAAAACCATCATTACTAAACAACACCTCAAAACCTCAAAAAAGCAATAGTAACACAAATATTCAGCTTGTGAGAAGAAAAATATCTGAAAACATTAACTTTAGTAGTGTATTAGGAAGTCTCGGGGTCCAGCAATGCATAACAAAACACATCATTGCTGGACCCCTTATACAATCATCCATCAATGATTAAAAGCAATTATTTGGAATGTCAAATACTAGTTATCTGTAGCAATAAACATAATCAAAACAACTTAAAGAAACTGTATATTCAAAGTAATGTGCTCTGTCATGGATGACGACCTTAAGAATTCATGCTGGAAGACAGTCTTATATAATGTTCTTATTGGTGTTGTGCTTGTTCTAATCATTGTCATCACCATATGTGGCAATGTGGTAGTTTGCCTGGCTGTGGGATTTGACCGCCGACTCCGTAGTATGACAAATTGCTTTATTGTGTCATTGGCCATAACAGACCTTTTATTGGGTATTTTGGTGCTACCTTTCTCAGCCTTGAACCTACTACATGAAGAATGGCCCTTTGGATCTACTTTCTGCAATATCTATACTAGCCTGGATGTCATGTTGTGCACAGCCTCCATTCTAAATCTTTTTATGATCAGCTTGGACCGCTATTATGGTGTTACAGCTCCATTGCGTTACTCCATGCTTGTGACTCCATGTCGTGTGGCAATAGCTATGGGTGTGATATGGGTGGTATCTCTAATGGTGTCATTCCTTCCCATCCACCTTGGCTGGAATACAAAAGATAAAACTATACAAAACTCTAGAGGAGATGATAACAAAGAATGTAAGTTGGAACTGAACAAGGAGTATGTATTAGTTGATGGCTTGCTGACTTTCTATCTTCCCTTAGTCATCATGTGTCTCATGTACTACCGAATTTTCAAGATTGCCAGGGAACAAGCTAAAAGGATTAATCATGCCAGTTGTTGCAATGCAGTGAGTCCCACACTACCTACAGTACGGGAACATAAAGCCACTGTTACTTTGGCAGCTGTAATGGGGGCTTTTATCATCTGCTGGTTCCCTTATTTCACTGTTTTTACATATGAAGGAGTTAATGATATTGAAGTAGATGAGACAGCCTTCTTAATAGTTCTTTGGTTAGGATATGCCAATTCTGCTCTCAACCCCATTTTGTATGCTGCTCTTAACAGAGACTTCCGCACAGCCTACCAACGCCTTTTACGCTGTAGACGTGTGGGCCCCCTTAGTCATGAAACCCCCCTAACCCTACTTCATATTCGTCGTCCCGGAGAAAGTACTCGACCAGAAATGCAAAATATTCATGAAGAGAAGCCGCACAATTTGCAAGAAAAGAATGGAAAAGAAAGTAGTCCTTTCATCAAAAATGTAGCAGACAGGTAATCCTGTTTATGTTTTCATTTGCATGCTGGGATATTAAGTGAAAAGTACACATTATGAAAATGTTTTGTTTCCATTTAAATTGGTATCAAATTTGAACATGTACTTGGCTGTTTTATCTCCTAAAGTAGATTATATATAGTTCTGATAAAAAGGTTTAGCTCTC
>WWET01004279.1:95227-109072 GCA_011038615.1 Limnodynastes dumerilii
TATGAAGAGGGATACTGGGACATGATGGGGGAAGATGGGGGATCTGGACATATGAAGAGGGATACTGGGGGGACTGTACACATGATGGGGGATGCTGGGGGAACTGGACACATGATGGGGGATGCTGGGGGAACTGGACACATGATGGCAGATACTGGAGGGGACTACTGGACACCTGATGGGGGATGCTGGAGGGACTGGACACATGATGGGGGATGCTGGGGGAACTGGACATATGATGAGGGATACTAGGGGGACTGGACACATGATGAGGGATACTGGGGGGCTGGACATATGATGAGGGATACATAATGGGGAGTTTTGGTGCCCTGTGCACTCCCCGCTGTCTGGTGTAAATCTGGACACTTACTTGCATAGCTGGTCGTATACACCGTCGTAAGAAGGTTGTGCGCCGTACCTCTGGATCAGGCCCATAGAACCTGTTGTTAATTTATTTGAATGCCACCACTGGTTGATGCCCTTTAAATAGTTGCAATTGTGTATTTTAAGTTCTGATTGCCATACAGCTTGATTTTGTATGAAAACACATGCCCAACCCCTCTGGTCTGCTGGTAACCACCACCTCAAATCCAACGTAATAACTACCTCTTACTTCCACATCCAAGACTTCTCCCAGGCCGCCCATCTGCACTGGAACAACCTACCACAACCTATCAGGCAATCCAACACCCTCTAAACCTTCAAATGCTTCCTCAAAACCCACTTTTTCAGACTAGCCTACCCTTTCTCCACCTAAGCTTTCCTGCCCTCCCTGGGTTACCTGTTTGTTCACCCCCTCCAAATTAGCATGGTAGCTCTTATGAGCAGGGCCTTCCTTCCTCCTGTAATCATCCCTCTACCTTGTCCTCATTAATTACTGCTTTTTCTCTCTACTGTCTATCTCTCCTTATTCATCTGCTCCCACACACATATTCTGCATCTTTATCTTCTATACATATTGTTCTGTTGTTTTTGGACTAGATTTTATTTTTGCATTGCACTTGTATTATGTTCCTTATGTATTTGAATTTGTACCCATTCTGTTAATTGTGTTGTATATGTAACTATTGCGCTGCGTATACCATGTGGTGCCTTACAAAAAAACCCAGTAATAATAATAATAATTGCACACAAAGTTGTTTTTGAACAAGTGAAAAAATACAAAACACCCAACTGGCAAATGCCACACTTAAAATCAGGCCCACAAATGGCTTTCATAACTGAACGCATGATAGATGTAATTGCAGAAACACATGCAGAAGTGTGAGTTGTTATAGAGGCTTTGTCTAAACAGTAAATAGATTAATAGGGAATGCCCCCTTGTAAGCTCAGTCCAGTTCCTTTGTCATCATTTCTCTTAAGTCTGGAATAATTAGCAGGAATTTCAATAGGTCATTACAGATTTGTAAAAATGTGTCTGCAATCCAGGTCAAGCGCACGGAAGTTTAACAAAACTAATAACCCCGAATCTGACCCATCATTAGTGTAATGTTTCCTGATTGCAGAGGTTAAGGTTGAATACTAAGCACAATGCTTTTTCACAAAACCTGATTTATTGATTTCTATATACCAAATATCACAGTTCTAGACATAAATAATAGGATAAAAACAAATGTAATGAAACTATAGAATGAGGAGAGGAGCGAAGAATACATGTTCACAATTTTCCATTTCCTCAAAACCATTTGTTAATATTTGATTACTCTCTGTAAATACTAACATCAAAATTGCAAAAGTTACATTGCAATAGTTTTTCGTATCCTTGTCACCAGACATCTTAGCTTATTGAATCATGTAAATATTTCAACATTTGATATCCAATGATATCCAGATAATGGGGTAGATCCAGAACTACGTGTGCCGTACGTTTATTCGCAGAGCGTATTTTCGTGCACGTAGGTTCACTACACTCCCCTCGGCACACCCCTTGCGCGGACGTGTGCTACACTCCCCTCGGCACACCCCTTGCACGGACGTATTTTGTCAAGATACGCTTCCCAAACCCTACCTTAACTTTTTCACACGTAACCACTGTCATACGCACACGTACGTATGGGCTGAACGAATTTACGCAGCTAAGCACGATCATACTGTACACTTTAAATACCTCCCCCCGCCTACTTCAAGTATTTCACACGTAATTTCGAGTAACGTAAAATCGGCACGCCCACACGTAAGTATTTACGTGACACATACGTGAATGGCCCATACGTTCACAATTATGCTACATGAATGTGCGTATTTTCTATGGTGCGCATGCGCAGTGCGTACTAAACAGCGATTTTACGTGTCCGCCACGCGTAAATTCACTCCGAGGCGTTGTTCTGGATCAGGCCCAATGTCATTTACTCAGCATAGCTATTATAAAGTGTGACAGCCAACTTATTCAGAACTGGAAGCATGAAATACTACAAAACTAAGCTTCACACCTTTTTTTTTTTTTAAGNNNGGAGAGAGAGGGGGGGGGGTACCAGTTACCCACTATTGAATTAGGTAAAGTGCCACCTTGCGTATCACGTAGACATATCCTCAAACTCGTTTTTTTATTTTCATTTTTTATGTATTTTTGCAATAATTTTGATTTGCATTTTCTACATATTTTATTCAGCCCCCAAGATGTTTTATTAAATATGCCCTCTGCCATATGGTTAAAACACAAGTACCACTGCTACCGAGTTACCCGGTCATCACAAGTACTAATAGAGAGTGGTTGGTGTACCACCACTGAGAATAAAGGCAAATTGGGTGCATGAGTACACCTAGGCATAACCATGTTGCATTGTGAGGGGGGCAAAATGAAACTGCAAATGGAATTACAGTTCAGAGTTGACTGTAGTAAGTTCAATGGGGTAGATCCAGAACTACGGCCAACAGTGAATTTACGTTAGCCATTTGCGAAGTTACTTACGACAGTACCTGCGGGGAAGGGGCAGACCCTTCCCTTATGATGGCTCTATCCCGACCATATAGGGTGGAGATAGCCATTTAAATGAAGGCTATGGGATGGGAGAAATCCCGTTACGGCTACATCTGCAGCCATACAGCCGCAGACCTAGTTGTAATACTTGAAATCGGAATCTGAACACGTAAGTGTCCAGATTTACTACCGATAGCAGGGAGTGCAGGGGATGTGCACTCCCCGCTATGCGATCATACTTACGAACTCTCACACTCAAGTAATGTTTTTGGGGGTCTGGATCTGCACCAATGTGCAAAAGCAAAGTATTTTCCCTGGATTCAGAAATATACACCACTCTCATTGCAACACGGCTTTGCCAAGGAATATACTTGAAGATGGGCACTGGGTGATTTGTTTTAATAAAACAGGTGATTTGGTTTTATACTGTACACATCCTCAAACTCACAATCATTGAATGACGGACAAAGGCGTATGACTCTTCTGACAGTCTTCTATGCAGCATAGACAGAAATCTGTACAGTGTAAATGGAGTCACATTTTTTGATATCATACCTGCTGGTAACTTGGTCTTGTGTGTATATGCCTCATCGAGACTTGCAGTTGTCAGTGAAATTATCATCTTTGACTGCATAGGTGTGTAAGTTACCCAGCTTCACTCTTAAACACTGGTCAGCCCCAGAATGTTTTGCTGAAAAGACAAATTAATTTCCAAATAGAGCACAAGTATAAGACATGATTCACAAGTTATACCAAAGGATATAAACCCTAATCAACTCTATTACTTAGACATACATATAGGGGCTGATTCAGAGCTGCACTTACACCTTTTTTTAGGTGCAAGTGTAGACATGAGCAATACCATTAATTACCACCCTTCACTTTGCAAAATGATATAGCTGAGCTGTACACTTACACCTGATTTACCCTTATTTGCAAATTCTGAAACCAGGCTGTATATTCATTTATGATCATTTTTCTAATTAAATTTATGTTTACTGAAGACAAAATAAACTCCATAAATAAAATAAGTACATGTTTTAAGAGAAATCTGATATTTAAAAAATAAAGCTTCCAGGAACATCAGTGCAATTGCAATGCTTTATTCAAATTCAATAAAAGAAAATCAAATCAATTAATTCCACATTTCCTCTGATACCTTATTCTTTTATAATTTAATTGTTTCCAGTACAGGGCCATAGGTTACTCACCATCCATGATTTGTAACCTGGCACAAGGTCCACCACCATAACTTAATCACTTCAAAGTGCTCTGTGCAGAGTGCAGTGGGACCGGTTGACCAGGTCGGATATTCCTGGAGACAAGCAAAATAGTGTCAAGAGCACACGGGTGAGTGTAGATACATTAATCTTTCTTGTATTTTTCAGTCCAAGAGTTACAATTTATGTTGTACTTAGAATGTTAAGCATGTTGTAAATATCCACCTCTTCCAGTGGGCTTGGCACAAAACACATAAATTGTTACATAGCTATTATAGAATTATTCTACAGCTATGTGCCACAAGCAAAGTATATTTAAGTTTACAAAGTTGTGAAAGAAGCCTATGAGGAAAGGTTCATAAAAGACACCAAAACACCAGTGAACTCTTATCCAGAAAACTTACTCTGATATTTTACAGTTGCCATGATACACTTATTTTTATTCTATGTGGTCTAGCTATATATCTAAAATCAGGGTTCACATTTAGGGATGGATTCTTCTTTCACTACAATGAAAGCTTTTTAAATATAAATAAGACAATAATACGAGACTGATGTACAAATTCCTAATTCTTGCACAGAAAGGAAACAATCTAAGTTAGCCAGAGGCGGAACTAGCGTGTTGTGGGCCCAGGAGCAAAAAAATGCTTAACCTGGTATCCTGGTGGGGAGCTTCTGTGTTGCGGTGATGACGGCTGTGGGCCTTTGTATCAGCATGGGCCACGGTGCCGCTGCACCTGTTGCACCAATGGTAGTTCCTCCCCTGGTTAGAACCACATCTATAGAACATTCTAAGCTTAGAGTGATAAACTCTGTCCTGTTCTGGATTTAGGACACAGTAAAAATACTTTTATGATGCATAGATTGATGTGTGTAGCAAAATGCCTTGAATCTGCAGTTTACATTTACATTTTAATTGTCTACCCAATTCACAACTCCCATTGTACTTCATTGCTCCATTAGAAATATATAGCGTCTATATTATCCTAACACTATAAGTGTGTTTGTGTGTGTGTATGTGTGTATTTACTTGTCTTGACACCCCAGATTTTCAGTAATTTAGTATGTGTTATGTGAGCGTAGAATCCATGATGCTTTATATTCCCTTTAATTCAGTGCTGAGCTCTAAAAACTAAATATTTTGGTGGATTCTTCGTGCCTCCTTAATACTGTCTCACAGTATAACTGGTGAATCTTACAAGTTATGAATGGCTTCCAGAAATTCTTCAAGACACTATTTATAGACAAGCTATCTCCACTCACTAGGTTCTCTATACATTTACTGTATTTTATTATGACATGTTCTTATGGAATGACTTCTCAGAGATTATATAGTCTGCTTTAAGTTATTGGAAATCATAGCTCTTTGTATGTATCAGACTTGTGATTTGATTAGACTATGTTATGTAAATGTAACTGTCTTTTCTTTTGCGTATGCCCCTTGGTGACTGATAGCCTCAAAGTCACCTTAACTTTATTGTGCACTCCAGGTACTGATAAGAGGACGCCTGGCTCTACTGTGTCCTGGAATGGAGTCATTAAGGCTGGTGCCTTACATATTATGCCTCTTTTTCCATTGTCACAATCATACAATAAAAGTAGATTTTTTTTGTTTTGCTTTATTATTTTTTTAGAGGTCATAAAAGGAAAAAGAAAAGAAAAATAGGGAAGGGTGGTAAATGAATGTGTAATAATGACAAACAATGTACATATACCAATGTATGTTCTTTGCTTGCAAATACAATAAAGCTAAACCACTTCAGTTTTTAAATATATTGAAAACATTGATTTGAGTTTTCACCTCGACAGATATATGGGAATGAATTATTATACTTTTATTTTTTATTTTTTTATTAGTTAGTTGCTTTAGGTAGGTAATTCTTTCTTTATATTAGCACTAAATTATCAAATTAAAGTACAGTACTGGTGACTGGTGTCAAATGTATGACACTATTGGTTTTTACCATTAAATGTTGTTGATTGTAAATGGCACCTCTGGGTCACATAAAAACGTGGCGTTATGGAAGGTAGTTTTGTAGCAGTTCAGTATATAAACAGGCTCTATGGGTCTCATCTAGACTGGAATGTAAAAATAAATGTATCCTGTGCAATGAATTAATCTGCAATCTCTGCGCACACCGATGGAAACTATTTCCTCCTTTATTAGTATGACCCCAAGCAGTTTTACCTATTATTAAAAATTACATATAGTAGTTTCACATATTACATAAAATAGTTTTACACAGTATCAAAACGTGCATACAGTAGTTTCCCCCATTTTTTTAAATCACATTCAGTAGTTTCACCAATTATTAGTAGTAACCATCATTATTAATGTTGGGAAAAATGACTAAGGACCGAATCCTGACCTGATAACGTCAGGTCACTTACGCATGCAAGATGAGTAAGTGACCTGACTTCACTGGAGGGCGCATGCTGCAGATGTTACACTATTCAGTGGAAATTGGCTGTGCTTCCCTTCCACCCGCTAAAGTGGGCAGAGGGAAGCATGCAAAGTGTACAGTGTGGGAGGGGGCTCCTACACTGCTGCGGATCAGCAGTCATACGGACCGCTGATCCGCACTAGAGAGTCAGTGCAGGTTAATGACAGCATAAGCTGCCATAAAGCCCGCACGAAAGGGGGGAGTTACAGGGGGCATCCACTCCCCTCTCTCTGCCAGATGGACAGACCCCCGCATGTACAGAAAAAGTGCGGGGGTCTGGATCCAGTCCTAAGTGCCTATTTTTCCATTTTTGCTCCCCTTCATGTCAAAAGCTGTTTACTCCTCTGCAGGGAACTCCTTTGTAACACCCAAGATGTAATGGATTTTTAATCAAACTTTGCGAACTTGAAAACTTACCTAAATATACATACGTAAGAAATCCACAATACCGATGCAGAGAAAATAAAGAACCTGATTAACCACTCCTCCCGTGTCGGGAGTGCTACGTAAGGACGTAAGTCTTTCCTGAGTATAATTAGGTACGTGCGGACTAACTAAACACACTGATTAGGCTTTGTAAAATTAAGTTAACCATTAAAAATATAACTTGAAATAAGAATACTCATGACATTCTTTACAATACACATAAACGCATACATGCAGTTAGAAATACAATGATGCTCTACATATAGTCTTTCATAAAACATTTACAAAAAAAATACATTTTTTTAAAGCAAAACAAACAACCAATACAGATAAATATAAGTAAATGTAATGGTGTTTGTTCAATAAATTTAAAGTTAGTAAAAGTTCTAAAAAAAACCTTCACAAACTATACACAAATAATGGCAACTTTACAAGATTAAAGTCTTGCACAAAATGTGAAATCAGCATAAGATTAAATAAACGAGCCTTTATTTGTTAAACTTATAAACGCACATCCATTGATTATAAACAGGCAGCAGGTGTGGCCTGAACTAAGTAAGAGAAAATGCATGGCCTCACAGCAAACCGTTGTCAGTCCCTGCTTAGAAACTGTTAATTCCGAAATAGGGATATCCGAAAGTTCCTCTTTCAAATAATGCCCAGTTTCTATTTTTTTTTTTTAATCGGTGAGTATGCCAATCGGCATAATTCGCAAATATCACCGCCGCCGATATCCCTCCGGCTCCACTCAGCCGCTGCTGTCGCCGGACCGAGGGACAGTAGGGTAGGGAGGGTGTGGAGTAGGGAGGGTTAGGGTCAGGCTGCGGAAGATGGAGGGTTAGGGTCAGGCTGCAGGGAAGGGACAATTAGGGTCAGGCTGCGAGAGATGGTGGGTTAGGGTCTGGCTGCAAGTAAAGGAGGGTTAGGTTAATGAGAGGGGAGGGATAGGGTTAGAATTAGGGAAAGGAGTGGGGAACTTTTATTACTTACATTTCGGAGCACCGAAAGCTCGGTGCTCCGTGGATCAATTGCTATGCCTCAGCGAGGCATATGCAATCGAAATCCCAGCCAGTTCGAAACTGGCTGGGAGGAAACGGCCCTATCAAAATAATACAGTTCTTCAACTTACGAGTGGTTGAGGGCTACCTTAACTTTTCAAGTGCGTATGTTAGTAACTCTGTTGGAGCGCTCATACTGTACATTAGTAGCCTGTGTGCTGCTCATTTGCATTAAGAGTCTTGCCCCTCTCGCCCCGCATGCAGGACTGAGGCCCAGATTTACTAAGCTGTGAGTTTTGAAACAGTGGAGAGTTTGTCCATAGCAACCAATCAGATTCTTGCTGACATTCTCTAGCATGCAATAGTTAAATAAGATCTAGAATCTGATTGGTTGCTATGGGCAAACTCTCCACTGTTTCAAAACTCACAGCTTAGTAAATCTGGGCCTGAGTCCGTGCTGATGTGTGCATCAGTCCTAAGTCTGACGTCCGTGTATGTGAATCATCGACCAAGGTTTCCATGCATATATTTGGGATGTGGGCATGCGCAGTTTAACTGATCATAAAAATACACACAAATTTTCTACACTTACTTATGTGTGAATATGGTCCTAAATGCCTAATTTTTTGGTGTCAAAATGCTAATCTTGAACCGTGTTGGCACATAAATAATGCTAAAAAAAATGAAATAAAATGTCCATGTAATATAAATAACACAACAAAGAGCAAAGGCTTAAAACTATACAATGCATTTTGTTTCCAAGTGAAAAAATGTTCAGTTCTTCTCTCCTTGCTGTATAATGACTAGTAATACTATGCTCCTAGATCAATTAGACTGGATGAAAGGAATGTCTGTGAAATATAGCTTTTCCAGTGTAAAGATCTTCAGAATGAAAATAGTTTTTCAAAGGAAACCATTTCCATTTGTTCAGTCATCTTAGATACATAATAAGTATCACTGTTGTGTCATTCTGAAAGATGACAGTGTTTACAGCTTACATGTGACCTTTAGCAACACACTCTCCTACTCTTCACAACATTAAGCCCATTTCAGCACAGAAATAATGTTCATGGAGCTTTCAAAGGATTAATAATAATCATGTTGTAACATGTTAAACAAAGCATCTGTCGTCATTTAGAATCGTTCAAATGCTACTTTTTTAAATTAATTTTTTTAAACTAATGTGGTTCACCTATGGACAAAGCCTTGACATTTATAGCACTGAAGGGCAGCTTTAAGTTACACAGTAATTAGCAGAAAGTGACAACAATCAATAAATCTGCTGCCTCTAGTAAATAGTTTATTCATATTCAAGAAGGCAACCTCTTAATATATTCAGCCTTTCAGTGAGAGACCATCGCCATAAAAGAGGACTTTTCTCATTGGGATCTCCTGGATCCCAAGCCCTTACTGTACGATTTGCATGCTTATGTCCTATGTATCTCCTACGTAGCTTACGGAAGTCTGCAGTTGTTCTTACTTATGAATACTGTCCACAGTTATTATAAATCAGGATTGCCGACTTTTAATAGCTTCCCTATAGCTTAAAGCTATAGATACATGCAGGGGGCGGGGCTTAATGGCAGGATTTATGTAAATTACATCATTAAGCCCCACCCCCTTGATTAATACTTACCCGTTTTTAGCTGTAATAGGGATTGGGGCGAACTTGATGGTGTTAATTGCGTCATCAAGTCCCTCCCTGGCGCTAGCAACACTAATATACAGGGGGGCAGGACTTGAGGCCATCGTTTCCATGAAACCATGGGCCTCAAGTCACTTGTGGGAGATTTGCCGGCTCTCCCAGGATACCGGGAGAACTGCCCGAATTTCGGGAGTCTCCCAGACATTCCAGGATAGTCGGCAACCCCATTATAAATATATATTGGTTGCTTTAATGCATTCTTGTTTCTAAGGGTATCAGAATACAGTGCTTCTCCTATTACCTCTTTTAACTTTTTAGTTTCAGATCTCCCTGTGTTTTCTGTATGTACGCAGTCAGCACGGAAGAGGGGAGTGCGCTCCCCTGTCACTCCCCTCTTTTGCGCGTTGTTCTGGACACTTACGTGTTCAAAACCCTTCCTTAACTTCTCTGCGTAGATCTTTATCTGTCCAAACACATATTCATGCAAAACTGCTTACCACTGCCCCAGCCACTTCATTTGCATGCCTATCCTCACCTGTCTGGCGGGGATTAGGGATGCAAAATTGAAGTGGCGTCCCCACTTTGCACATGGAACTGAGTTTTGTACACTAGGACATCCGTATCATAACATCTGCCATGTGAATGCACGCAAATATGTTACTTTTTATAGGACTTACACAAGAGGCTTGTGTAAGTCCCCTAATGTTATTATATGTGTATCAGGCCCAAAAATATACTCTTCTAGACTCTAGCAAGTGTTTGATTTATTTAGACCTAGTTGTCTCAGTCTTTTCAGAGCGTTATAGCTTGTAACACTTGTGTGCTATGCTACTGCTGGTATGGTATTATGGTATTATGTATATCATTCTGTCATTACATATGTTGCTTTTTGATATCTTCAAAATTGAAAGTTATTGTTTGAACTTATTATATGTAATCAGTGCAGGGCCCCCACAAGTTAGTAATGCCTAGTGTTTATGTATCAGTAGTTTTGATGAAATGTTCACAACTGGATATTTAAATGAATTGTGTCAACATAATCTGAGCTATTTAAAGTTTTGTGACATGCAAGGACCTATACAGAGCGTATTTCATCCTCTCCCACTATTTTTTTCTCCTTCTTAAAATGTTATTAAGAAAATGTGATCTTCCTAAAGTAAAAGTCAATTTTCTCAGTATTTATTCTTTGTTTTTTGGCAGGAACCAGCCCAGATGGCGTAGTGATTGTTTGGATTACATGACCTGCAGAACAAGGCTCTGGCTTCTTAAATACCTCCCAAAACAAAGTACGTGGACCTCAATGCTAAATGAAACTGTGTCTGAAGCTTCAAATGGTGCTCAAGTATTAAGGCCTCTGACGTTGCTGCCATCACAGCTTCAGGATACAGGAATAAAGTAATGGCTTACAGGAACCATGTTTGCTCTTAATGGAGCTAGGAGACCTTATGCACCTGGATCCAGGTGACACACTCCAACGATGGAAAATCTGACTCATACGTTGAAGGTTGTCTTTGCCACTGAAAGAAAACGGAAATAAACTCAAACATGTTAAAACTAAAATAAACACAAGAGATACTAATTGCCTGTCACGGGAATCAAATGTCCCATATGCTATAAAACATATGTCTTTATTTCTGAGACTCCTAAAACCAGCAGTATCTGTCAGTGACTTGAATGTTATATGGCATGTGATATAATGTCAGCACTCTGGATCTTAACGCAAGCCGTCATTATACATACAATGCAGATAATTCTGAGTTGTGATTACGTTTTTTGTCGTATTTTGCACTTTTTTTTTCCTTCGCTTACCTGTAAAACAGAAGCGCACAAATGATTTTCAGTTGTATGCAATCTAAGTGTATAGCACCTTACCATAAAATTAACGGTGTTGCACAGTATAAACAACAGAATGTGCATCTTTAAACAATTTACTTCCAAGTTTTAATTGAAAGATATACAATTAAAAAAGTTTTAGGAGACTCGATTTGCAAGTACTCTTATTAAAGTACTAATAACGATGGATGTGATCCTCTGATATGATTTTTCCCACATTATAGTATAGGAATGACATTGAGCTGCGTACTGATCCAGAAAAACCACAGGAGCTAGAAAAGTTAAGGTGTGTCTTGGCTATCGGAAGTCTATTACAGTGAAGGTGATTGATTGGCATTGAGATTACAGATACTGTATATCGGCCCTACGATTGTAGATCCCAACAGATAACAATCGGATCTGAGAATGCATCGCAAAATACGCCAAAATATGTACAACTCAGAGACAGACACAAAGTATTTATGTTTAACAGTAATTGTTGATTTCCTATTGAAAGTGACTATATTCTTTCTGAAAAGTTTATTTATGAGCCACTCAACATCTGTATATTGCTCACTTAAGTAATATTTTTATTACATAAAAATGTACTTGACACCTTATTTTCTTATTACTTTTATTTAATATACTGTAGTTACTTTGAAATGTTTATTGCAGTTCACCAGCCATCACATATCATGTCAGTTTTGGGGGGGTGGAAGGAAAGAGAAGGAGGGGCACGTAGTCAATGTACGGTAAGGATGTGCCCAAGCAAGTGCACCCGATCCTGACCTGAATGCAGGCAGATGAAAACATTTGCACCAGCAACAGGTTTATCTGTGTCAAGGGGGCTGACACTCCATCACTGATTTCTAACCTGTGCATTAGATTTTCGGATTTCAAACACAATGCTAAAGTGAGGAAACCGGTGTTGGAGCATGTTACAAATACACAATAATACAGAAACACATTTTTGTATTTTGTAATTAAATCATTAATTTGAAATGTTTTAGAGCATTCACATTGCTATTGAAATGCCTGCACTATTCACTGTTTTCCAGTTTACAATATAGTGTACTACCCTACTCTTGCCCAACGTATATGATGACATTGATTTTGGCTGATTTGTGCCCAGATGCTATGTGCTGTATTTGCATTGCCATCCATGTATGGCATGCATGTATAGCAATCATGCTGTATTCTGATTTGCGTGTGTCTCTGGAGCAGGCCCAATATCTAGATGCACATTACGGTGCCTTTATATAATTGAGCATGTGCCACTGAGCTTTTTATATGAAGTCTTACTCTGTGCTAGTAGATGCTTGATCCTCAATCCAAGTGAGTTAAAGAACCTTTGGAACTTTTGCTGATAACATGACCGTGTGACCAGCTCTCCTCCCCAGGAGGAGGCGTCAGTGTTTCCTGTCTCTTCGGCACTGCTGGCTTCTTGCTGTTCACTGGAACATCAGGTACAAACGTGTGTATATGTGTGTGTGTATATGAGGTGCAGTTTGTGTGTGAGATAGACATAGGGATGTATTATGGGGGTGCAATGTGTGTATATTAGGTGCAATGTGTATATGGGGTGCAGTGTGTATGTGTGTGTGAAAGAGAGAGAGAGAGATAGGGATAATGTATTATGGGATGCACTATGTTAGGCACAATGGGGTAGATGCAGAACTACGTTTGCAATACGTTTACTCGTGTAGCGTATTTATGCGTGTGTACCTTCTATACACTCCCCCTGTCACACCCCTTGAATGTACGTATTTTGTCCAAGATACGCTTTTCAAACCCTACCTTAACTTTAGCCAACGTAACCGATGTAATCCGCACACGTACATATGGGCAACACGTATTTACGCAGCTAAGCACGCCCATACTGTACACTTTAAATACAAACCCCCACCTACATAACGTGTTTCAGACGTATTTTTGTCACACGTAAAATTGGCACGCCCACACGTAAGTATTTACATGACACATACGTGGAAGACCCATACGTTTACATTTACTCTACGTTATGGTGCGTATTTTCTATGGTGCGCAGTACGTACGCGTAAATTCGCTCACAAGCGTTGTTCTGGATCTGGGCCAATGTGTTTATGGGGTGCAGTGTGTGTGTGTGTGATAGACATAGGGATGTATTATGGGGTTCAATGTGTGTATATTAAGTGCAAGGGGCCGGATCCAGAACTACATCTGTCTTCCATAGACAGACGTAGTTCAATAAACAGTAGCTACTGCGCATGCGTAGTAGCTATTGTACGTAATCTGCGCATAGTTTCGATACGTAGATTGCGTATATGCGGTCTAAAAGACTGCATATATGCAATCTATGTATCGAAACGATACGCAGATTACGTACAATAGCTACTACGCATGC
>WWET01004279.1:110025-121616 GCA_011038615.1 Limnodynastes dumerilii
CTTCCCCATGATCTCCTCCTGTGTTGTCCCCCTCCCCATGATCTCCTCCTGTGTAATCACCCTCTCCCATCATCTCCTCCTGTCCTGTCCCCCTTCTCCATCATCTCCACCTTTGTGGTCTCCCTCTTCATGTCTCCAATATTGCCCCATCAACTCTAATTATTTTTTATGCACTGAAAAGTGCACGTCACACGCATGAAGATGGTACCTCTATGCGCCGCAAGGAGCCAGCAGACTGTCAGCTGCCAGCTCCCATCACCAACCACCTGCATTGTGGCCAGGATTCCACAATGTTTACACGGCACCCCAGCGACATCGTCGCAGCACCCCAGGTAGCCGTGGTGCACAGTTTGGGAACCGCTGGTATAGAGTATAGAATAGAATATAGGGATGGATCCTGAACTACGCATTTCCGCGAATTTACGTGTGGCGGACACGTAAATTCGCAGATTTGTACGCACTGCGCATGCGCACCGCAGAAAATACGCACATTCACGTAGCGTATTTTCAAACGTATGGATAATTCACGTATTGCTAACGTAAATACTTATGTGTGGGCGTGCCAAATTTACGTTAGTGACCAATACGTGCGTTTTACGTGAAGTAGGCGGGGGGTGGTATTTAAAGTGTACAGTATGGGCGTGCTAAGCTGTGTACGTTCGCGTAGTCTGTACGCCTGTTAACGGACGTATTCTGTTACGTTAGGAAAAGTTACGGTAGGGTTTGGGTCGCGTAATTTGAGAAAATACGTCCGTGCAAGGGGTGTGCTGTGGGGAGTGTAGCGACCTAACGTGTACGAAAATACGCACTGCTAAAATACGTACGCACACACGTAGTTCTGGATCTACCCCAATGTGTATATGGGGTGCAGTGTGTTTGTCTGTGTGTGAGACAGAGAGAGATAGATGTAGGGAGAATGTATTAGGGGGTGCACTGTGTACGAGAGATAGAAGTAGGCAGATTCTGGGTGACTATCCTATAATTTATGACAGTTTTAGGGTCAATTTTCTTCAGGTTGCTCTGTCATGGAAAGAGGAGGCACATAAACCTAACACTGCATGTGAAGAGGATAGGAAGGGACTGAAGAGAGGTGGTATACTTGGCATGACATGGAGACCCCCTTTGTAACCAATCTTAAAGTGTGTGAACAAGGTGTACAATCTTTATGGGTTTTTTGAGTGTGTCGCACATGTTTGACTACAAAAGAGATACCATGAAAATTTGTTTCTCTATTGAAGTGCAAAGATGGAGGCAATAAACAGGTTTCAATCAAATTAGAAGATGACACTTTGTACCAGCTCTTAGCTCCCTTGTGTGTCTTCTCCAGCCTTTGATCTCATTTGATTAATCTCTCTGCCTACAGCAAATCCCACTGATGTGCTGCTTCAATGCACACATAAACCTACTGCATATTCAGTTAGGAATACCTCCAATTCACCTATCATTTTTCCTTGGCTTGTGTTAACTGCTGTCCATTTTGCCTTATGCTTCACATACAAATCAAGGTGAATGATGGTGTAAAGGTTGTTTGCAGCTTAAAAACTGTTTTGCAATGAGTGGGAAGCACTGAGTGGAGTTGAATTGCAGCACAGATGAACTATACCAATATGTCATGCACTGCCTAAAGAATGAAATGTATAAATACTGGGTTCAAAAGTCAACGTTAACAAAACAGCTATTTCACTGTTATAAAAGTCATTAATCTTAAAATAGAAGTTCATGATCCTCACACACCAGGAGAGTATATATGTTTTTGTGAAATGCAGCACTTTTGTCCTTTGCATTTTTTTGCCACATTATTGAGCACAGTTTAATTTGCTCAGATATGTTGTGAGCCCTTCTTATTATTTTGTCTGAAAAAGGCAGAATTTCATCTTCTAAGCTTTTTGTGTTTCAAAGAATAGGTCACAGCAGATCCGCTGTGCAAGTCATCACATTGACTTCTGAGATTAAAGCATTTCTCTTTTAACAGCATCCCTTAAATATAATCTGGAGTATAGTTGCTAGGAACAAAAACATGTCTGGCACTCTATACCAAACAATATACAACATCTACTTTTTGTATGTGCTGACATATAGGGCTACATTTACTAAATTGGTGAAATGGAAAAATGGAAATATTGCCGAAAGCAACCAAAGACATTCTAGCTCTCACTTCTCTATTACATACTAGAGAATGTCAGCTAGAATCTGATTGGTTGTTATGGGCAACATCTCCAATTTACCTTTTCCACAGTTTAGTAAATCTAGTCAAAAATTATTTGTTTTTAAATATTTTTTTTTTAAAGCAATCTGCTTCCTTCAGCTTTACCTAGGCTGTCAGCAAAAAACATAAGCAACAATTCCATACCTTTAGTGAATGTTAAATGTTACTACAATGGTCTTGTGTAGCTGTAGAGTCTCACCCATCACAATCCTTCTGGTCATAAACATGCCTAGTAATATTTATTTATTAACAGGTTTTTATATAGTGCTATCAGATTATGTTGCGCTTTACAGAGAATATTTCACATCAGTCCCTGCCCCATTGGAGCTACATTCTAAGTTTCCTAACACACACACACACACACACACACACACACACAATTCAGCAGCCAATTAACCTACCAGCATGTTTTTGGAGTGTGAGAGGAAACTGGAGTACCCAGAGGAAACCCACACAGACACAGGGAGAACATACAAACTCCACACAGATAAGGCCTAGTCTGGGAATCGAACTCATGCTCTGTGAGGGTAGCACTAAGTAGCACTGTGAGACACAAGTGCTACTCAGTGAGCCAGTAATAGTATAATCAGGTCTAGAAATTGTATAGAAATTACATACATGGGGCCGGATCCTGAACTACGTCTGTCTTCCACAGACGGCCGTAATGTGCCGATATATAGCTACTGCGCATGCCACCTGTTGGAGGGGTATATAGGAGAGAGAGAGACATAATAACATGCACTTGCTTTGAAAAAGTCCACAGCGAAGGACGAAACGTGTAAGAAGTTATATTGTTGGAGAAATTGCAGCATATTCAGAATTATTAGTGGAGACCTATGATATAAATCCGATTGCTTTACAACCATCGTTATTGGAAGGAGAAAACCCACGTTGACACCCGCGGTTGGCCACCCACGGGTTAATCTTCATCTTCACGGGGCTTTCCGACCTGACTGAAGTGGAAGAACGTGGTAACAGCTGTCTATTAAATCTACTCACAGCACAGGAGGAGTGAGGAGCAAATCTGAGTTGGACTGGTAAAGTAAATGCCTTTATCATAAGCTTATGTGTAACTAAGGAAGAGTGTGATCACTACAGACAATCGTCTCATCTGTTTGCATTTATATAATACAGGAAGCGGGACTGCTGCCTGTTGCTACACATCATATTGTGCAGAAATCAGGGACCAACGCGGACACCAGTTTAAAACTTTTTTATTTCCACTCACCTGTACCAGTCAAGCGGGACCCTGCTGCCTATTGCTATATATCTCATTGTGCAGAAATAAGGGACCAACGCAGACACTAGTTAAAAACCTCTTTATTTTCACTCACCTGTACCAACTATATAAATACATACCACTGGAAGCCGGAACCGGTTGCATATATCCAACTATGCTTTGATCCGGGACCAGTGCAGACACCAGAGGAATCATCTAGTCACCACTTAATATTCTCCTCACCTTGAATCCACACAGTTACCTCCTATGGGATTAGTTGTAATGTGATCGTTGACCCAATCTTAATTGTCTCCAACCTTGGATTTATTGAATAAGCTATATGATATTTTGTTGATATCCATTTGAATTATGCACCACTGAATAATGTTCTTATCCTCATTTTTTTGTTATTTGATACAATAAATTGTTGATTACCATTTTATTGCCAGTGAGCTCATTATAGCCACCTGTTTATAGTTACAAAATAATTTTATTTTAGTTCTTAGCGCTGTCTTGCTTTTATATTTATCATTTATTTTCAAGGAGTTATATTTTCTCTCTGAATTTAGTGGGGAGAGCGCACCACCTCCCTAGACGGCAGCTCATAAATTTACATCCAATAAATAAATATTTTTTCAGCGCCCAGAAATTTATTCATTTATTATAAATATATAGCTACTGCGCATGTGTAGTAACTATAGTAACTTTAAGACCGCATATACGCAATCTACGTACCGAAACGATACGTAGATTACGTTCTATAGTTACTACGCATGCGCAGTAGCTATATATCGGAACATTGCACATTCCACAGACGGCCGTAGTTCATGATCTGGCCCATGTACTGTACAAGATCTGTAAAAAATTATTATTTCAGAAAGCAAAAGTACTTTTCAATGTTTTATTAAAGAAATAAAAGGGGCTTAATAACAGGAAGGGAAACAGAAGGTTTAAGTCAATTAAACTCCCTGGGTGCAGGGCCAGATTAACAATGGGGCTAATGGGACTGCAGTCCCTGGCCTCCATCTGAAAAGAAAATAGGCCCACACACACTGCAGATCTCCACTGCAGTACATTAGGATAAGGGGTTGACATCCTCCTCTGGAGCATTCAATATAGTGTGGACCCTTGATCATTTTCAGCCCCAGGCCTATATGGCCCTCAATCTGGCCCTGCCTGGGTGTGGTTGATCCCCAGTGGCATCACACACCTCATCTCCATCTCCATTTACTGTCCAAGCAGCTAGTGCTGGGAGTAGTTGGCTCTTGCCTTGGGAGGTATTTATAATGCCTGGAGCAGGAAGGGACATTTTTCTTGAATTTGCCCTCCCTCCCGTTTCTTGGTATTTGGTTGCCTGTTGGTTTATTCCTACAGCAAAGGTTTAGCTGTGCCCTATGCTTATAAATTATAAATGAGTTGTGTGTATACAATAAAATGTTGATTTATTCCTGGCAGGTTTGCTTACTGTCTTGTAAAGTTGGCGCAGTTAAGATGGCACATTTGGTAAGGTAGTCAGCTGATGACATAGTCCGGTCTGAGTTGAGCCTCGTCTGCAAGGGCGGTCTTGTGGACCAACTAGTGGAGGTGCTGTGCTAACGGCAGAAGGAGAGCATCTGGGCTATTGACTTAGTTTCATTATTTGAAATGTCATACACAATCTTATTGTGTATATGCTTTCATTTGCCCCTATTAGTTTTAGATTATGCAGTAGTATGATCCACCTTGGATCCTAAATTTAGTAATATTAATACTACTACTACTATTCACTATACAGTTATTTACTATGTGTGGTTCACCGCTGGGAATGGCTCTTTTTTCAAAGGAGGGAGTGGAAGCGAATGTACTGTCCCACTGCAGACATTTAAGCATTTCTATATCCCCAACCCTTATGCTAAACCTCACCCTAACATTCCCCTTCCATTACCCTAACTCTAACCCTCCCTTCCCTGCAGCCTGACCCTAACATTCCCCTTATTGACCCATTCTATCTCAGCAGCCTAACCCTAAGTCCTCCTCTTCTCCCATCCATTCCCTCCTCACAGCCTAACCCTAAGATCAGGGTTGCTGCACAGACCAGTACCAGACTGGGGAGACGCTGGTAATCCTCCCACTCCTAGCTATGGTGTTTGCTATGGTGACAGGCAGCTCATACAGGTGGTTCCTGTATGAGCTGCCACAGCAGTTACATAGGACATTTGATTGCTAAACTCCTTGCAACTGCTCTATGTAACTGCACATACAAGAACTGAATATATGCACAAAGAAGGAGATAGAAAGCGTGACATGGAGGGAAGAGGCACATAGCAAAGGTAAGCAAAGTGAAAGGGGAGAGAATGCATAGACATGATGGGGATACTGGGGGGAATGAAAACACATGATGAGAATACTGGGGAGGCTGGAGAGACATGATGGGAATACTGGGGGGCTAGAGACACATGATGTGAATACTCAGAGCTAGAGGATACTAGGAGCTGTAAATACATAAGGGGAATACTGGGGGGGGAGGGGGCTGGAGAGACATGATGGGACAACTGGGAGGCTGGAGACAGATGATAGGGGATACTGGAGAAGCTGTTGAGACATTATAGGGATACTGGGAGACTGGAGACACATGATAGGAATACTGGGGAGGCTGGAGAGACATGATGGGGGATACTGGGAGCTAGAGACACATGATGCGGATAATGGAGAAGCTGGAAAGACATGATGGGGATACTGGGGGGCTGGAGACACATGATGGGAATACTGGAAGCTGGAGAGACATGATGTGAATACTGGGAGCTGGAGATACATGATGTGAATACTGGAGAGGCTGGAGAGACATGATGGGAATACTGGGGGGGGGAGACACATATAATGGGAATACTGGGAGCTGGAGAGACATGATGGGAATACTGGGAGCTGGAGACACACATGGGGAAAATACTGGAAGACTGGATACATGCAAAGGGGAGAGATTGTATGGATATATATACTGTGTGCACACACAAACTGGTTAACAGTAATCGCTTACAAGGCCGTGCTTTTTTTGGATTGTGGTTTTTGTTTTTTATGACACAAAGAGGCCTTTTTTAACTACATTGTGAATACAAGACTGTTGAATTTATTGTACAGTGGTCAGAAGGATGCAATCTGTATTGTATGGCGACTTGTATGGTATAGCGGTTACTAAGATAATGTCTATATGGTATGACTGTCACTAAAATATATAGGACCTGATTCACACTTAAGAATCTTCTCAAAATAAGAACTTAAAGTCACTCCTGGGTAAAACCATGTAGTTTTCGGGGGGAGTCGAGTTAATTGTATTCTTTGCATGCAGGAATACATCTTTGAATTGCTTACTGAAATCATATACTGACCAGCTTTACTATTAAACTGTTATTTAGACTTGGGCTGGGAAATATCACCTCTCAACACTAGTACTTGCAACAGATGAAATATGACTCCCCTGCAATCACCATGGTTTAGCCCAGGAGTGATTTTAAGTTCTTATTTTAAGTGTGAATCAGGTCCATAGTCTGTATTGTGTGACAGTTTTTAGGATGAAGTAAGAAACTAGGACACTGTCTGTATTGTATAGTAGTGATTACGATTTACTTTCTTTTATTGTGGTTACAAAATTGTGTTTTGGCAAGCTTACATGGATACTTTAATCTATTAACTATAATGTTAAATGGTTAAACAGGAGGGCACCAATTTAAAGTTTGCAGGGGAGCACCGAACACCCTAGCACTGGCCCTGCCTAAGACCACCCTACTTCACTAAATCCCCTCCCCTGCACTAACCTGTTGGAGCGTCGGGAACCGTCAGGTCCTGCAGCTGGTCAGAAGCGTAAATTTCAAGTTTCTGACATTTTCGAAACATATACAACTGACAATTAGCTGTCGGCTGTCAAACTTAGAAAATTCCTTTTTTTGTAGCAGCGAATGGAACCCCTGTGAACAATGGGGACAGGGTAAGACTAAATAAAAATAGCTATTGGCTCCTCCTGTTGCACTTTCCAGGACGGTTGGCAAGAAATCCAACACCAATCTAATAATCACTAAGGCCAGTTCTAAATAGTAAAGGTACATGTAAGTAGAAAAGAAAAAAGATTGATGTGATGCAGTGCTGAGATTATGGTACTTTAATAGACAAACTAAAGCACACAGCTCACTCTTATTATTTATCATTTGCAGAGTGTTATAAGATAAAACTGCATTCCATTACTATAGTCATCACTGTTGACATTTGGGAATTCTGTACAGCTTTATAAATGTGTTATATATGTGATGATATAGGAACAAGACCCAGTTATGTAAAATATTCCTTTACTGATATTTTATTATTACAATACTGTGTATTGTATCTGGTATTTTGTTGTAAATGACCTTTCTTATCTTTCCTGTATGGTGTTGTACACTGGTTCTGATAAATCTTTACATCTGCAGGGAATTGCTTTTCCATATTAGTCGAAATGAACAGCTCTACCATCGTTCTGTAAATACATTACCATAAGTTTCCTTTCCCCATCTTTCTGGTATGGCGCAGTGCTCTAGATTTGGATGGTTTTAAGCCTGCAGACATAGGCTTCATAATACAACACTCACTTCATCTTCTTATATATTCTGGTAGAGTACACAGGTCCTTGACATATTTGTGTCTGCTTAGACATGTAGTTGAACAGAAGTTGTAAAGCTTTGTATTTGACATTATATCTTTTAGAGAAATAGGACCAGGAATTTCTGTGCTGGAGATATCCAGGAAACTTATTGGCGATGAATGCAGAAAACTGTGGAAATGAGGTTAACAACCCTATTAGTAAGTTACAGTTTCCAGTACCAGAATATTAGAGAACAGTAACACAAGCAAGTTGCCAATAAACAAGAAATAAGCTAGTAGACAGCCTGGTCTATTTACAAGCAGGTTGTTAATAGACAATGTGGTCAGAATACAAAAAAGGATTTCAGTAGGCCACCTGGTCAGTACACGAGCAGGGCTGTAATAGCCAGCCAGGTCAGTACACAAACAAGCAAGTGGTAAGCAACCTGATTGATATAGAAGCAGTGAGGTTAGTAAGCAGCCTGATCAATATACAAGAAGGTAAGTAGTAGGTATCATGATCAATATAAAGGCAGCTAGACAGTTGAAAGCGGTTTTAGTATAGAAACATGTGCTAGATCGTCCAAAAGTAAATATAAAAAAAAAATGGGTAGTAAGAGCTAAGTGACTATTGGAAGGTTCAAACAGTAAAAGGAACGATCATTTCAAGTACTGGTCCTCTTGGACAAGGGCAAATACAAAAATTTTCCAGCAAGTTGTAGATACAATAGTGACCTCTGGTGGTAAGAACAGAATTTATTTAAGACTTTTCAACTCTTTGCAAGTCGATTTGTGTACATTAAAATTATTTACATTTTAAAAACAAAAATGATTACCCACTCAATTTATATATTTTTTGGAGTTTAGATTCACTTTACCTAATTCTCAGTTGTGATTACTTATAATTCTCAGTTGTGATTACTTATAATTCTCAGTTGTGATTATCAGCCACAAATGCTCATGTTTTGCATATAGCTAATGTAAACTGCAAAATAATGGTAAAAAAATAAACAGAACTCAAGCAAGGCTTGTATAACTCCTATCAGGAAGGTCAGAAAGCTTCTACTGAGTCATGTTATTAGTTACTTCCAAAGAAAAGAACTGCACATACTTGTATTTTATTTTTTACATTAAGGCATTAGTTAGGGGTCAGCATGTTTCATGATACACATACTGCTTAGTTACATACGCACCTAAGTGCCGTGGAAATCGCATCTCTGAATCAGGCCCTGAGTGACTAAGAGGCTCTTTAAAATAATAAAACCATAAAAACCTAACCTACTTTCCCAACTGCTATCATTATTCTCCATTATTTACCTCTTCTCTTGAAATAAACACTATTCTGTTGCAAACTACCACACAAACTTTAACTTTAGTACATTCTGTTTTTTTATAGTAATTTACGGAGGAGGAAAGACATTATATAAGTGGTTGGAAGAAGCTGTTTTGTAAAAGAAAAAATTGTAATAAATTCTTCATTAAGAGATCCCACTGGTTGTACTGACATATACGTTGGGTATATAAGCATCTTAGTAATAAATGCAATAAGTGACAGCCTCGGACTTGTCAGGAAAGGACTGTTCTTTATTTATGTTTGAAATAAAAAATATAATTGTAAATTATGAATAAACATAACAAGTGACTTTTATTTTAGTCTTGCAATTGTGCATATTTTATGCGCTATGTAACAATTTGTATATAACCATTCACATTCACAGTAAGCTTTGCATGTAATTATGGGATTTATATATGTAGTCCTACTGCGCTAAATAACTTTACCTTGTTCTCTTTGCTGCTTCATTAAGCTAATTCTGTCTCTGCATTTACAGGGGTGAAAGAGTGAAAGTCCCCTGCTCAAATATAAAAAAATGGGGTTGGGGGTGGGTAGAACTGTGAATTTCCAGGTGGTTATCGAGGTTTCATAGTAACAGAGAATTGGTAAGAAAACTATTAGAGGGTCTTATCTTCTCAGTTTGTTTTATATAACTTTTAAGATATGTCTATTTATTTATGCATTTAGCATCTATTTCATTCAGTAATAAAGAGCTCCTAACGTAATAGTTTGGAGGGTCAGATTTAGTGCCAGGGCGCTTTTGTAACATCTTGGGAAAGGGGTATCAATGAATGTCATTGCCAAGTCCACAAGGAACCAAGCCAGTTGATGATAGGATTATAACAACTATGTAATATATCATTAGCACACGATATTTAAAGCAAAGCCAATCAGCTCATTGAAAGGAAAAAGCGCCTCCCTCTTCTAACAGGATTATCTGTCCCAGCAGGGGCGGTGTATAGTGCCGATTTCTGTACCTTTCCCTGGTGGGAAGTTTCCTGTTTATAAGGCCACCTCCTGCTTGGATTTGTGGATTTGTTGATGTATGGCTAGCTTTAGAGTTGAGAGGTGATATTTCCTAGCCCAACTCTAAATATCAGTTTAAAAGTAAAACTGGTCAGTGGACATATTCACACTTAAGAGTGAATTAGGTGCAGACAGAACCATACCTAACTCACCCATCCTGCCCCTAACCCCCCCTCCCCGTTTATAGGAATCTTATCTATAGGGCTTCCTTAAGTAACCGTGCGTATCTTCCTTCTTCTTCCCCCCCTCCCTGAGGCAGCATTAGCACGCCTCCTTCTGACTAAACTACTCCACGTGGTCTTTAAAAACTGCAAGGAGTCAATTTACGTACCTAACTGGTACGTAGATTGTGTAAATGGCCTACTAAGCATGCGTAGTAGGTAATTTCGGGAAATTCCTCACTTAAGTGTGAATCCGGCCCAGTATTTTTGTGCAATAAGCAAAAGCAAAATATTCTCATTGCATTCAAGCTACAATATTTGACTCCCACTGAAATTCAAAATGGTTTATCCACCTGATTTTCTTTGATTTTCAAACTGTGGATCTGATCCATCATGAGGAAATCATCAGAAATACTCTATGTATACTCTATACTCTATGGGGTTAAAAACAAACCCCAAAACTCAGCATACAAAAAAGCATATACTTTCTGTGTTCTAGTTTACACAGTATATATTAAACATATACAAGACAATGTAACATTTTAGCATGGAGCAAAATTCAACCTCAATCAAAGAAATATTGTGAAAGGTGTCTAGAATTGCTGTTTTTCATCTATTACAATAGCTTTAGATATTGACTTCCTCCTCACATGCTTTTAGGACACAAGTGTCACGAGCCGTTGTGGTGACACGGTGGCTCCAAACGAGTGACCTGGTTGTTGCCTAGCAACCTGGATCCTCACATTCATTGGTGACAGCTAGCAGCCAGGACACTTTCCCCTCTTGCACAGCTGTTTTATGTTCCGGCTGATTACCTTACTGCTGGGACATGCTTCCATCCTTGCAGGGGGCTGGTCCAGTCAGTTCTCACTGATTGGCCAGTCTCCCTGTGAGTAGCCAGCAGGGATCTCTCTCCCTTGCTGGTTATAGCATGTCACGTGTGCTCCAGCTCTTGTGCCTGATTTTTAGCTTTCTGACAGTGTTATCTTCCTAGTTCTTGTAGTTCCTTGTCAGCTCTCTCTTTCTCTTTCTCTCTCTCTCTCTTTCCCTCTCTCTCTCTTC
>WWET01004279.1:123123-134433 GCA_011038615.1 Limnodynastes dumerilii
ACTCTTTCCACTTATGAATACATGTTGTAGATTGAATAAAAGAAACATAAAAAACCTGCAATATGTGTTTTCATATAGTAAATTGGAGTTCATATAAATTGTATTTTTAGGTAGGATAAAGAATGGGTGTACTGTTATTTTACAGGAAGGAAATTAGTGCTTTTAAAATATAATTTAGCCAATAGATAAAAAAAATGAAGGCAGATTCTTCTATTACATCCAATAGGGCTTGAAAGACTGGTGGTCAAAGCATTACAAATTAGAGCTACAACAATTCAATGCTGAGCATATTGGACCGTATCCAGACTTCCAGCTGCTTCTGAAGTTGGTTGTTTTTCTAGCAGTGCGCAAGAGTTCGCCAGACATTACGCTACATATATCATAACTAGACATAGGATTATATGCACTATCAAAATGCCAAAATATGCATGCAAATATGCACTAAAAAAGGGCGAAATATGCACAAAATATACACAATCAAAATTCTATTTATTATTAGAATTAACCTTTATTTTCACAATATATTTATATATATCAAAGGCAAAACTTAAAACATATGTGTTTGCACCGTTTTGAACTTTTAGGGGCAGATTTAGAGTTGTGAATTATATTTGATACAGTTTGCAGTTAAAAGAAATGTTTTATTGTATATACATATGGAAAACTTTTATTTTCTTTTAACTACAATATGGAATATAGACAGCATATTTTTTTAATTAGTGGACAGTTGCTATAATTATATTTTTTAAGACTTTTATCTTGAAATGCAACATCTAATTTACCTGATGCTTGTACAATAAATAATCATTATCCCTAAGAGGGAGGAAAGGTAAGTAGGTTGTCAGGTGATGCAAAAAAAGAAAAAAAAAGAACTTTAACCTTAAGTTATTCCTTTAAATGTTAATATTGCCATGTGCACTCTAGTCAATGGAAATCAAACATAACATAACATAACATAACCCATTATCTTAACATTGTGCAAATGAGCACTTTAACAACTTAAGAAACTCGCATAACCTATGTTAAATCTGCATTTATGAAGACATAACGCTCTTTCAGAACATTGATGCATCAATTTGCACGTAACGTATGTCTTTGCAGAATTCTTGTGGTCCTCCCATCGCCAAGGGAACAGGTTGGCTCTATAAATGACAGGCTGTAGTCCTGGAAGCAGGAGAGAGGTGAATGAAACAGATCCATTGAGAAGGAGAAAGGGTTACACAGAGAAGAGACTGCCTCCACCTGCTGCATAGCAAGGACAAGCAGCATCGGGGGTGACGCCTCTTCGTTAGCTAACAGCTGAAATTACCCAGGAAGGGTGACATCCTCTTTGTTAGCTAACAGGTGAAATTACCAGGACAAAATAGGAAGCATAGCTGCTGAGGAAGGACCAGCTCGCACAACGACCACAGTCATCTAACTAACTTGGGCAGAAAGATAGATAAATCTGTTCGATTATCATGCACAATAAATGACATACTTTAGTTGTTGGCTGCACTGATAACACCTAGACCAGCCTTCTGTAAGGCTGACAACCAATTGTTGATCCAGCATTGCCTATGGCAGACAACCAATTGTTGATCCAGCAGTGAGGAGGGAAATGTGTATTTCCAACCTATGCAACTACGATCCTCTGCTATGCCTGTGAAGGAGAGGGCCTACGCAGCACCTGCAAGGGGGCAGCTCCTTATATTTGTATTGTGAGATTTCTTAAACTGTCTACAAGGTAAGAAAAAAAAACTGCAACAAAATACAGCAGCAGTACAGCATTAGCAGGGATTAGTACCAGTGGACAGGTCGTGTTTGTTTTCCTAGGCACCGGAGGCCCTTTGATTGCTGGGCAAATTCTTCAATTGCTGAAGACAATTCGTCCTCATCATCAGCAGTCACTCCCTCCTGTGCTGTCTCTGCAGCTCTCTCCTCCGCTGCCACCTGTTGGAAGGTCGCTTTGGGGTCCTTGTCATATTTAATCAGTTGTAATTCTTGTGACAATATACAATTACATATTTTTCTAGATTTTCTAGAGCAAACTTGTGACGTTTGTCACTTAATATTAATTTGTAGGCTGAAAATGACCTCTCTACGTCAACTGACGTGACTGGACAGAACTTGAAATTTGGTGCCATTTCTGCAGAAATCTCTTCAGGCAGAGTTTGGTTGGTGCCGTTGATAAATGCGTTAACTTTCTTTATTCCTTCAAGACCCGAGTTTTTATATAGAACAGCATGTAATTTGCCATGGACCTTTTCTGATAGTGAACTCGGAAGGTCGTCACTGTGTTCAATCATTTTTTCCAATATTTCCATGGACTGGCACAGAGGAGGGTTTTTAGTTTCTAGTCTCTCAATGGCGTCGGGTATATTGCTGAAATGTGTTGCAATAAGAGCAATATTTTTGTTTGATTGAAGGATCCTCAAATGACACCTGGCTTGAATTAATTGCAATGGCTTCTGAACTGTCAAATTGACCAACTACTTCTTTTATGGCCTCAAAATTCTCAGTATAAAACAATACAGCTTTCAACCAAGTTCCCCACCGCGTTAATATTGGTTCTGGGGGTAGTGCTAGGTTTGGCAGTCGCTCTTTATATGCTTTGTACTCGCGATGGTGCTTTTAAAAATACTTTCTTTGTGGAGGAAATCAATTTATTGACAATTCCGAACTCTTTTCTGATCTCTTCCGCAAGTTGATGTAATCCGTTGGCTATACAGGTGATGTGAAGCAAGTTTGGGTAAAACACTTTCAGAACTAGACCAGATTTCACCATATAAGGTGCAGTGTCAGAAACAAAAACACATATTCTCTTGTCCATAGAAGAATCGGGAAATACTGATTTGATGGAATCATTTATGAACCGGGCGATAGTTGAATGATTTGTTTTTTCTAGGACCTTGCAGGCAATCACATGGGAAGTAGAGGGCTCTTTGGATAATTTTCCAACAATCGAATTCGCTATATATTGTCCACATGAATCTGTCGTTTCATCAGCTGATATGCATATTAGATTGTTCGAAAGATCGGTGCGTATTTCACTTAACACTTCTTCGTAGATAGTTGACAGGTAGTTTTTTCGAATCGTGGATTCTACAGGAATTATCTGATTAGTACAATACTTTTTCACTGGCGGCATTATTTCAACAAAAATAAGTAGGTTTTTGTAGATTTTTGTATGCTTTGGGGAGAGTGCAGGGCTTCAGAATGGCGGCAGAATATGGCGTCCAGCACCTGTCCCACAACTTAAATTCACATGCAGGTGAGTAAGAAAGCACTTATACGGAAAATACAGTATTCAGCTGCCCAAATCAAAGGCTGCCGAGTATGCTGCCTGCTCAGGCACGCCAGGGAAGAAGTTCTGTTGTTGCTCCCGCCAAAAGAATGATCTGCATGCAGGATGTTGATAGTCCTGTTCACACTCCCACACTTTCTCTTTTTAACACGTTATCGGTGCTGCCTATTCAGGCACGCTGGTCTAATCACACCTCACTATCCTGGCCAAGTGTTGTTATGACTGGTCAAGTGGTATGGTGTCTGGTTAAGAAAGTTTTCCAGGAAAAGTGTCCTGATTGGGCTAGGTGAATAAAAAGACCTGGGACCATCCAAATCAGACCATAAAATTGGGGTATAGATTAGGCTTGCCAGTATCAGTCCACAAGGAACAGTGGTGGCTGGCAACAGGGTCTGCCTCTATCCCCTGCGGTCCTGTTGTCTCCTGGCTAATCTCACCTCACTGGACACCGCCACATTCTGTCTCCCCCTTCTGGGCCTCACTGCTGGTTCTGTCTTCTAAAGCAATTACAGGGCCGCCAGGTTCTCTGGCAACTCTGCCAGAGTTAACTAGACGTTTCCTCCGGCCTCTTCTCCTCCTTTCCTCTTCTTCCACAACTCAGCTGGGACTAAGCACTGACCCGCAAAACCTGCTCCCGCTGCAGATCCAAAGCGCACCCCAGGCCGTCTCCACGTGGCAATGGCGTCCGCCACTGCACACGCTACTAGACACTTCTCCTTGTGCCAGCGTGGTGTGATGTGTGATGCTCTGCTCCCCGTAGACCCCTCACTGGTAAGCCGGAGCTCTGTCTCCTTCCCAACCGATACGGTCTCTCGCCGATTCCTCCGTGCACTGATCACCACCTCAGGTTTCTCAATGATGACGTCTCTGAAGCCTAAGGTGCACCGTGGAGAGAATGCCGCCGTCTCACCACTCAGGACACACACCACTGAAAAATTACTGAAATATGCACAAAAGCATGAAATATGCAAAAACGCTTAAAAATTGCGTTATATGCATTTGCATATGCAAATGCATATAATCCGATGTCTACTCATAACACCACACGCCGGACTGGGACTGAAAATCAGCCCTTGCATTCAACACACACAGGCCCACCTTCTGTGGTTCAGACTACTTCAACGACTGCATCTGTTGCTGAGGCACAGTCACATAAGTAATGACACAGCCACTGAAACAAACATTCAGAAAGGCAAGCAGCTGCATCACTTAGGTGCCAGTCCTTGTTTTGTATTTGTGCAAACTCCCCTTGCTTTGCGTACCTGCTGTATAATTACTTTATAGATTGATTTGAGCAACCTCCATCTTAGATGTGTGTTTTAAAGCGTGTCTGGGATAGTAGCTGATAGGGAGTGTTGTCTCAGAGTGGCTGTTTTGGAGACTTGGGGACCTCTGCCGGGGGTGAGCTCTCAATTTAAAAGTACATGATATATGACCCAAAGTTGGGACTATGATTTTTAGAGTTAGGACCACAAAATTGAGAAGCCTTATAAGTAGCTGGTGGCTTATCATGTATCTGCAGATGTATGGAACCATTTCTCTGACTTTTATTTTAAAGATAGAGGGTTATGGTTAGTTGCTGGGTAATTGCTAGAGTGCCAGGCCTTGTTTTGTATTTGTGCAAACTCCCCTTGCTTTGCGCACCTTATAGATTGATTTGAGCTACCACCATCTTGGATGTGTGTTTTAAATCGTGTCTGGGATAGTAGCTGATTATTATTGTGCTTTCTTCAGGGTAACATGTACATTTTAAATGCTCATATATATAGATAAAAAGTGTGTGAATAACTTACCCAGCACCTCCCCTCTAATCACGGTCGCCTGATGGGCTCGCGTCCCGCGCATAGAAAGTGAGCTATGCGTGTGCACCGGATGGACATTAACCTTTTAGTGACCCTGCTTGAAAAGACCCTAATAGAGAATTATTTTGTATTCAACAGGGAGTATTTTTTACAAAAAAACAGGATGTGCGATGGGGTCACACATGGCCCCGTCCTTTGCTAATATGTTCATGTATGAATATGAGGACACTTATCTATTCAGAGACCCACGATTCCGGGAGGGAGCACACCTGTATGTGCGCTTCATAGACAATATGTTCATTCTCTGGAAGTTGGACAAAGCCATTTTTATTAACCTCATGACAGAACTTAATATCAATGCCTCAGATTCACATACGAGATCGATGAATCCAAAACTCATTACCTGGACGTACTAGTCACCAAGCGGGGCACTAGTCTTCAAACAGAAATATATCACAGACAAACAGAAATAATTTGTTGCAAGCATCTTCTTATGATCCGAGCTCACTGAAATACGCCCTACTACATTCACAACTATTGAGGGTACAAGAATAACCAGTGACTCCGACACCACGATTCTTCACATGCAGAATATGGTGGACAAGTTCGCCCAGAGAGGATATAAGAGAGAGGCTCTCACACAGAATGTACAATGGGTATTGGACATCCCCAGAGAGGAAACCTTGGCAACCAGACCAAGGAACTCCATTCAGCACAAGCTCTCATTTGTACACACTTTCACAGAGAAACACACTGCTATCAAAGACTCCATGCAACGTTACTGGCCCATAGTGCAAGAGGACCCTAACCTCAAATCTCCGGCTAACACTCAACTCATGCCAAGCTACAAGGGAGGGAGAAATCTGAATGACGAATTTTTAAGGACGCATGTGACCCAGATTGGGGTGCTATAGTTGCCCTAGCTGCACTGCCTGCCGATATATGGAGCAATGTACATCATTCAACCACCCATACACCGGTAAGAGATACCTCATTCGGGACAGACTAAGCTGCAAATCCAGATTCATCGTTTACATGATTTCTTGCCCGTGTGGCTTACACTATATTGGCAAGACCAGTTGCCAATTTAAAGAGAGGATGGCACTATACAGATCGGCCATCCGAGCAGCCATAGAGGGCAAGTATTATGAACAACCTGTAGCTAAGCACTTTGCAGCAATTAAGCACAGTCTGGCATCATTGCGGTATTGGATCATAGATCATTAACCCCATTCCATTTAGTGGAGGTGACAGAAATGGAATGCTACTCAGATGCGAAACAAAATTGATCGTGGAATTAAGGACAATGGCTGTCTCAACGAGGCCATAAGATACTCATGCTTCCTGTGAATCCTGGTGGATGTTTCTCTAAAGAGACTTTTCATTTTCACCTCTGGTACAGATCTTAGAGACTTGCGAGACTTGGTAGATCTCGCCATAAGCGATATCCGTTTCCATAGCATATTCCCCTCGCTAGTGTAATCATTGCAATATATGTTTAGATTGCACCTTATTGTATCATACACGTGGTGATTGCTTCACTTACAGTGGTTTGTTTATTTGTTTACAGTCACCATGGTTACCATGGATTCCCGTCCCGAACATGACGCTCCATCTGGTGCACACGCATAGCTCACTTCCTATGCGCTGGACACGAGCCCATCAGGCGACCGTGATTAGAGGGGAGGTGCTGGGTAAGTTATTCACACACTTTTTATCTATATATGAGCATTTGAAATGTACATGTTACCCTGAAGAAAGCACAATAAATTGTGCTGAAACGTCGATACATAACATGTATTAGAGACTTGGTGTCATGTTTTTTTCCTTCATACCTGTCTTTATATATATATATATATATATATACAGCTCACACACACTTACTTTGCCAGCAGAGAGCTGTGCCGAGATGAACTGTGCAGGAAGTGGGGGCAGGGCATAGCAGAGCAGAAGCAGGCACCAGGAAAAGGCTTGTGAGACGTTCTATGCGGAGTTCTTGCAATATGCTAATGACGCTGCAAGTATCAGAAAAATTAGTTCACTTACCTCTTTGCTTCTTTTCAATAATTTCTATTTTCTTCTTCCTTCTGGCGTCTGGCGGAGGACACAAAATTGTATCATATGCCCCATGTTTAAATATCTGCTCTTACATCTATCTATCTATCTATCTACTTGTACTGCAAGCATCAGCATGCCCTGTAGGACCGATACTATTTATTAATTTTAGTTATTGCGGTGAAAAAGGGTGGGGGGGCTTAGTTTTAATATTAATTTAAAAAAAAATATTTAAAAATGGATACGGGAACCTGAGGTCGGAGCTATTACGGCTTTTTTTTCTACAACAAGGTCCGTTTTGCTATTCTGATACAGAAACACACAACTCTGCATAGAACGTTTTAGCAGATCCGAATTACGGATACGCTAAAACTCTAAATCAGCTCCATAGTCACTTTGAAAAAAGAAAACAAAAGAAAAAATTAACTATATACCCATACAGTATATCTATATACTATGCTATGCTATGCTAAATATACATACTGTATATCTACACACACACAGATATAGGTAAATACAGCTATATATACAAACACACACATAAACATGCTGATTGCAATGATCAATAACTCCTTCCAAGAGATTGAGGTAAGCATGAATTACATCAACTGGCTTTCTGAACCTTTCTGGACAAATTGCTATTGTTACAGATTTCCAGTCAGCATCTGAAGGGTTCAGTAACTGGTATAGAAAGAGATATACCGTATTTCCCCATGTATAACACGCTCCCTTGTATAAGACGCACCCCGTTTTTGGAGCCTAAATTAAAAAAATATATATTTTTTATTGGATTTTTTAAATATTATTTTTAGCTTTACTTACTTTAAAATCGGATGCATCTTATACAGGGGATCAGGGGATGCAACGTTGAACTTACCTTTGCTGTCCCTCCGGCGGTGTGAGGCTCCCTCCCCTGCAGCTGTGACTCCGTCTGTCTCCCTCGCGGAGGGTCATGCCCTTATATTAAGGTTGACTATAATGTCAGAGGGGGGGGGCATGGTGTTTGAGGGGCTGTAGCTCAGAAAGTATTTTATGCATTAAGATAAAATTTTCACCAGTCTGTGGAGAATTGTCTCCTGGTGCTGCATGTCAAAATTTATAGGAAAAGGTTACATTGGAAAATGTGACCGTTTTTTCTACTTCCTTTTTCAGAAAGCCACATTACATTGATTACAATAGAATATGATTGAGAAGGCATAACTCAGTGCAGAAAGGGTCTTTCACTAGCTGTTTGTTTTGTTAGGGAGCTGATGTTCCTGGGGAGTGCCTTTGGGTGGTGAGGTGTCAGAGAAAATGACAGGTGTTTTACAATTTAGGAAAATGTGCTGCATTATAGAGATAGGAGAGAGATTTCACAGCTCATAACATTGCGCATGTCAGGTAAGAGCCCTCTGCTGGGTGCACTGACACTGCCTTCACATGAGAGGAGTAAGATGGGTGCTTTCCACAAAGATTTTCCTGTGTGCTGGAGGTGTTTTTAGGTTTAGGGGACACACAGTGAAAACTTCAGCTTACCATTTGCTGTAATAAAAGAGATAAAAGCTCCAAATCCCTGTGTGAGCAGGAAGCTCTTGCCTCCTAGAGATGTCATAATTTATTCACTGCACTGGGGGGTGACCTAAGGGGAACTCTGACATACAGCAGTCATGCACAGTCTTCCTTGGCCTCTATTACAAAGACAATGCTGAGGGTGACCCAAGGGGAATTGTGACATACAGAATGCAATCACAGACCTTGCCTGTATTACAGCTGCAGTGTCCAGTCATTAAGGTTATGTGGCAGGCAGGAAATTATTCACATCTTGATGACTGAGAAGGTGTTGGTTCAATTTTATTTGTTCTTTTTTACACACACACACACACACACACACACACATCATATACGTATACCGGTATATATTGGCTTACAAGATCACGTGTGAAGGCACAGAAAAATTAATTTTTAATCTTTCAAATCGTCAATTAACATCTGATGAGACAACCGTGCTACAGAGAGGTTTATCTTTCGTGCCCTCTATACCTTTTGATCCCTTCCAATGGAAGGTAGATCATTATAGGTTACAAAGACATCTTAGATTGAAAGAATTCTTCCATTCTCATCCGTCTATTACTGAAGGAACAAATCTGCAATACCATCAAATAAAAACTAAATCAAGATTTGACCCTCCCAGTCAGAATGCTTCGATTAAGTGTTTTGCTCGTCTCCTTGATGAATCCGTTAAAATCCATAAAATCACTTGCGAGTGGCACCCGAAGGGTAGTAACTTATCCCGTGAGGAACGTGTAGCTTTAAAAAACATCAGTTCTTATACTGACATCGTAATACGTCCCGCGGACAAGGGGGGTGCCCTGGTAATTCAGGATATTGGTGCCTACAGATCCGAATTATTACAACAACTGAATGACCAGGATACATACAGGAGACTAGATAGAGACCCTACGGCCAGCTTCGCTATCAAATTGGAATCTTTACTCAGCCATGCGTCCAACAGTGGAGCTCTTCCTAAAAAGGTGTGTACTGCTTTGATGACTAAACATCCAAAGGTGCCAATAATATACACATTACCAAAGATTCATAAGAATCCACAGCACCCTCCGGGCCATCCTATCATCTCGGCCCGTGGATCGCTTTGTCACCCTGTCTCCGAATTTTTGGACTTTTGTTTACAGTCGTGTGTACAAAACACCAGCACTTATCTGAAGGATACAACTCATTTATTAAACCTCTAGAATGATTTTTCTGTTCCCTCCTCAGATTTGTTATTGTGTACAGTGGACGTAGTATCACTGTACACTAGCATTCCGCATGGTCCAGGTCTAGAATCTACTAGGACACTAATTACTGACAATCCTGCATACTGTGGACCACCTGTTGAGTTGTTTTTATCTTTGCTAAAATATACTTTGGAAAACAACTACCGGTATTTCTTTTTTGATGGGGAATACTTTCTCCAAATTGCCGGGTGTGCTATGGGCTCCACGGTATCACCTTCTTTTGCGAATGCCCACATGTGTGTAGATGAACAGCGTCTTTTTTTCAATAATCCAGATGTACAAGACCACAGCTTGTTACTCAGAAGATATATAGATGACCTGCTCATAATTTGGCAAGGGTCAGAGGCGCAGTTCCGGGCGGCAATGGAGGTGATCAACACAAGAGATCCAGATATCAACTTCACATTTACTTGTAACACTACAGTGATTAATTACTTAGATGTGAGAATCTTTCTACAGGATGGGGAATTGTGCACTACGATTCACGAAAAAGAGACCGACAGAAATACTATCTTGCTGGCATCAAGTCACCATCCAGCTTCCTTAGTCCGTGGTTTGCCGTTTTCCCAGTTTATAAGGGTATGTCGGATTAATAGCAATGAAGCGACCCGTGATAAACAACTTTCTGAAATGTATAAAAAATTCCTTGACAGGGGCTACCCGAATTCAGTCCTTAAACAAGCCAGAGACAAGGCACTGTTGGTTCCACGGTCTGAATTATTGAACATGAATAAGCAGAAACGTAAGAATAACAACAAGTTACCCTGGGTTACACAGTTTTCCAGGACCAGTCCTCTCATAACTCACTCTTGCCGCAAGTTATGGCCACTGGTTTCTTCTGACACTAATCTACATCTGAAAGATTGACGAATTATGCCATGTTTTAAACGCAGCAGAAGCATTAGGGATAGGGATTGCCACCTACACACTGTGATATCCCAAGTGATATAACACTTCCATTGTGGGGGAAATGCCATAGTGGACACACACTACCTGATAATAGAGGCTACCTCCCCCCTTACCAACACACATTCTAGTAGTATCGGCCTATCAGCAGTCAGATCATTCAGGAGTTCTAAATCTATTGGGTCAGTGTTATAAAGGGCCATTTTGTTGATGAGTCCTTAGCATACACTGCATGATAATCAGATTGAAATTGGGCTGATTTATAGTACCGCATGTGACCAGCTTAAATGTCATTATAACTTCGCAAACTAGATTTACTTTTATGATCTCACATTTTCTCACGTACAAAAGGAGTTGGAAATCTGGTGGCAGCCATAGAAGTTACTTTGTATAACTTATCAAAGTTTATCTTATCAAAGATTTTAGCAAGGCTTTTGACACTGTGCCACATCGAACTGTTAAATAAGCTGGAAATTTTAGGGTTGGA
>WWET01004280.1:1711-13403 GCA_011038615.1 Limnodynastes dumerilii
CTACCCACACATTACACCCCCACTGTGCCCACATAATATTACCATTACACTCAACCCCCACATGCTATAACCACACATTACCCCACCACACATACTATAATTACACATTACCCCCCTCTCCCTCATATACTATAATGACATTACTCCCCCCCTCACATACTATAATTACACATGAACCCCCCGTTGCATCCAGGCACTGTGAATGTATTGCCATAGCAACACATACACAGTGCCCTGGTGCAGCGGTCCAGGCACTGTGTATGTGGACAATACAGTGTCCGGGAATACTTCCTGAACATTGTATTGTCTCTCCGGGAGAAAAGGGTCCTCTCCCGGGAGTCCAGGATATCTCCCAGGATTCCGGAAGTCTCCTGGACATTCCGGGAGAGTCGGCAACCATGGTAATAGGAAAGTGAGAGCTAGAATCTGATTGGTTGCTATGGACAACATCTTCACTTTCCCTTTCCTGCAGCCACACATGTTAAAGCTGTATGAAGACATAGAGATGTTACTGTATAGGTAGTTTGGAGACACCTCTGAAGAGATGTGATGCTAAGTTCTACCCTCCGGGTGGTAGGGTGTTGATTGCTATGCTCCTTTTTTGGCTCTTTTTATGTAAATCAGCAGCCAGTAGTTGAAGTCTCCTTGAATAAAGTTAGAAGTTATTGAGACATTTACTGCTGCTAAACTAAAGGTATGTGTACATATGGGTTGGGCTAAGTGATTACTACAGCAAAGGGCCACATTCAGAGCTGCCTTCAGAATTTCTGGGGCCCGGGACACACCAGTCAGGCCCATGTGACTTCATCTATGACATCATGTGGGCGGAGCACCGCAGACCTCTGCTAACATCTTGCCGGTGCGCAGGGAAATCCTTTCCTGTGTATTGGCCCTGAAATGATGGTGGTAGTAGTCCTGGCTACCCCTCCCCCTCACCCCATGGCCCTGGCTAGATCCAGAACTAAATGCAAGAATGAGCACATCCATCCTGTGTACCGTAATTCCAAATGCAAACAAGTGACTGTAGATCTGGGTCCCTAGGCAAATTCAGTCAAACACAATGCAGCTACTTTCACAGATACAGGGCCGGATTAAGGGCCACATGGGACTGGGGCTGAAAAAGCCATGTGTTAGTGTGACCAGTATGGCACAAGGGGCCTGATCCAGACCTACGACCGCAAGCGATCGTACGCCGATCGGGAGCATAAAACCGGGAGAAAAAAACGCACTGCGCATGTGCAGTATGACAACTTCCGGTCGTCCGAAGGACATGAGCGTACAGCGAGCGTATTTTGAGCGTATTTTTCGCCCAAGGGGCGTGCGTTTTGTACGACGATAGTCCGGACGCTCGAGTTACTACACAGAGGCGGGGATAGCCATTTAAATTGTACAGTATGGGCGTGCTAAGCCCCGTACGACCAGCGTATCAGTGCGAAAATTCGCACGGACGCTTGAAAAAGTTAGGGTAGGGTGTACAGTATGGGCGTGCTAAGCCCCGTACGACCAGCGTATCGGTACGAAAATTCGCACGGACGCTGGAAAAAGTTAGGGTAGGGTTCAGCCGCCGTAAGTAGGTACAATCAATGGGAGTGTCATGGGTGTGAAAGTTTATACGCCCGGGCGATCATACGCTACGCTCGCGGGCGTAGGTCTGGATCAGGCCCAAGGAGCATAGGCTGACTAACATTACATAGCTTCCTGTAGGCACTTCACAATGGCTGATGGGAGGAGCTGACTCCTCCCCTCTCCCGTGAGCTCCAATGGGACAGGGCCTGATGTGACTGTCTCATGTTCTCTGTAAAGTGCTGCGGACAATTTGTGGAGCTATATAAATAAGTGTTAATAATAATAATAATAATAATAATAAAGAAAAAAATTCTAAATATATTTCTGGATGTAGTTTTAGTACATTTGCATTGTGACTGAAGGACCATCATTTCCAGCATAAATAACAGTGTACACTGTACTACCCTGCACCTACTCAGTATATACTGTATATGGTCACGAAGCTGCATTAATCTTGGTTGCTCTATGCTCTTACACTACTGTACGTGTCGCACTTGCACAGCAATCCAGAATTATCGTTATGTACTCCCACTATTTGCAGCTTATCATTATTTAGTTAAAGGAGTGTGTTGCTTGTACCCTATTCTTATATATCACAAAAGATGGTTCACGAGAAATGACATCATTTTTTGGAACACAGATGGTAAAACAAACGTCAGCCAGAGAGAAAGGCAAAAGTATTATTGTTATTGTCATTAAAGACTCACATTCTAGAAAATCAGCCAGGAACACACAACAAGCTCTTATTATTTTTATTAACAGCTGAATTCCCATTTAGGGACATCAAAAGCGTAGTCTAGCCTAAATGTTTATTCCATTTCAGATGTCTCACCATGTAGTGAATCCTTGTAATGGGATCAAACTTAGACATATTGGGCTGGGTCCAGAACTAAGAAAGAGAGCGTACTTATTTATGCAATGTACAGAAGTCGGCTCTGGATCAGTGGCGGATCCAGGGGAAGAGGCAATTGGGGCGATCATGTCCTCTTGAACGAGTGTGGGTCCCTGTTGTGAATGGCCCGTTCGCTGCCAGTCAGTTCCAAACTGGCTGGGATATTGATTGCTTATGCCTCGTATTTGGTGCTCCGAAAGGTATGCAAACCCCACTCCCTAACACACTCCGCACTCATGACACTACTGCCGGTCACTGTAATCACGATTGTTGTGACAGTCTGTCAGTGAAAGTCCAGGTGGTCAGGGTGACTCTTGCACGGGTGCACTCCTGAGCCTGCCGGTCACTGTAGTCAGGAGGAGGTGACCATGACAACCAGGTCCCTCCTCCAGGCTTCTCCCTCACGGGCCCATTCTCTTCTATGCTGCTGATTTGTACTCGATTGGTTTTTAGATCAGAGAGGGGAGGAGTCGAGACTGGAGAGGGGAGGAGTTGGGACTGGAGAAGGGAGGAGTCAGGACATCACAGCAAATGCCCCCCCTAAAAGAAAAGTCTGCATACGCCCCTGCTCTGGATAGATGCTGAGCATGCGCAGAACCTATACTACTGCAATGGATTGCAATCACTTGATACGACGATCCGTGCAGAAATCAGCCTTCGCAATGGAGGCGGGCCACCCACCCCGATGAGCCATGCGTATCTGGGTGATAACACCCACACTGTCAAAGTTACAGCCAATTTCTTCTTAATGACCAACACACGGAACTAAGTAAAATGAAGTAAAACTAACATTACATCAGGAGGGCGCATGCACCCTCCAGTCAAAACAGCCCATTTATGCACTTTGCGCGTGTAATTGGGCAAATGTACGGACCTGTTGATCCGGTCCTATGTACGGAATTTCCTTCTAAATCTGGATCAGGCCCATTAAGCTTAGGAGGTTACGAACAGGTCGTTAGTAGGTCCTGCCGTAGTTACGCCGGCAAAAGTTAGGGTAGCCTGTGTTAGGGCTGCTGCCGCTATTCACGTGCGTAGGCTGCAGCTAGCATAAGGCAGTGGGGGCGGGGAGGGGGGGGGGGAGTGTCAGGGGGAGGGCATATTTGTTACACTGTGCATTAGTACGCACATCGCTTGCCCGAAACTCTGGATCGGGCCCAAGGTGCGTAAGTGGCCTGATTTGACTGGAGGATGCATGCGATAGTAACACGAGCTTACCTAGCATCGTACGGAACTTAAGGCCTGATCCAGACCTACGCTCGCAAGCGATCGTACGCTGGTCGTAAGCGTAAATTCGGCAGAAAAAACGCACTGCGCATGTGCAGAGTGACAACTTCCGGTCCTTCCAAAGACCTTTTCGTAGCGGCGATTCGATTGTCCGTATTCTTTGCGTATTTTCCGACGACGGGTGTTTACAGTACGAAGTACGAAGTTAGTATGGACGCTGGAGTTAAGGAATGTAGGGGGGGGCACAGTCCATCCCCACCACCAGGGGCTCTGGTGAAGAATCCCCGGGTGGTTACGAGTCTGATCTGTAAACTTGCCTGGCACTTCCGTGGGATCTTTTTGAGGTCACTCCGGTACTTCGCAGGTAAACCCGGGGTACCTCTCCTGGGCCACTCCGGTTCCTCAGGGGTAAAATTCCGGAGTGCCATAACAGCCTGCAGCCGACGTAACACAGTGTAACTACGGCAGGACAGGGGGAGTGTCAGGGGGAGGGCATATTTGTTACGCTGTGTGTTAGTACGCACATCGCTTGCCCGAAACTCTGGATCGGGCCCAAGGTGCGTAAGTGGACTGATTTGACTGGAGGATGCATGCGATAGTAACACGAGCTTACCTAGCATTGTACGGAACTTAGTTCCTCTAATAGGCGCTAATAGTGCATTAAGTTTTTAGCGGAAGAATTTATGCAATCTACGTCTTACGCACAGTTGAAAAATATACAACTGTAACACTTACAGGCATAGGGATCAGTGCAATGCCGACCCTTGGCGTCAGTACTAAAGATGACAATAGTGTGAAGGGTGGAGATCCAGACCTAGTTAAGTGCTTGAACTTAGCTACTCCTGGGCTAAACCATGTTGCTTTCAGGGGAAATCAAGTTAATTGTATTCTGTGCATGCAGGGATATATCTTTGAATTGCTTACTGCACACTGACACTGACCAGCGTTACTATCACATTGTTATTTAGACTTGGGATAGGAAACATCACCTCTCAACGCTAATACTGTTTGCAACAGATGAAATATGACTCCCCTGCAATCAACATGGTTTAGCCCAGGAGTAACTAAGTCCAAGCACTTAACTAGTTCTTGATCAGGCCTATTACACCAAGAAATGAGAATGTCGGCTCAATTCCCATTGTTTGGCTTTCAGCTACTTACAGTATCTTCGAAATGCCGCAAAAATACGCATAATACCGCATAAGCCGCACTTTACAGCCATGGATGTAAGGACTGCCGCCGATGAGTATAATTATACCCAATGGCACACTTGGAGAGTTACACTACATTTTTAAATTTGGGATTTACTCTCTTTAAACTTCTTTAGATGATCTAATACATATTTTAAGTATTAATGCTCTTTTTTCCTGTTTCCCCATGCATTCGGTTGGTAATATATGTATCTTTCCATATTGCTTTAGAACTTCATAACCCACAAAGCTTGATACATGAGCCAGTACTTCTTTTTAATGAATAAAGAATACTTGCCTTACGTGGTCATGTTTAATTAATAGCCCTATGAGCTCTTGCCGGTTTCATCAGCATGTAAACTTTGAGGTCATTTTACTTCTATAGCCGAAACCACTTATCTATAATTAAGCTTTGGTCAAGCAAATAAAATTCCTCCAAATCAGAATTACAGAACAAAAAATGAAAACTCAGGACAGGATCTATAGTTCCGTTTTTTTGCGATTGTGAATTGCTAGCGGTTTAGAAGTCTGGATGGTACATAGAGAATCAGTACATCAATACAGGTGTAAAATTATCCCACAATTAGTACAGCCCTTAGGGCATTTGAACTGAGGCCCCTACCTCATGTCGCACGATCTAGGGGGCCCAGACACCTGTCTTATACCCATCAGTTAAATCTGGAAGTAGTAGCAGCGAATGTAAGGCAATGGTAAGTAACTCACGATTGCCTCTCGGCTGTACTTGATAGCTTAATATTGTTGCTCTATGTGAAGGGGTGGATTGGGAACTTATAGTGGGCTTGGAAAAAAATTAGTGGGGTCCAAAAAATGTGTAAAATAAATTAATACAAAATAAAGAACCTACTAACAAGTATTTCCATTTCAATAAAGAGATTTATAGTGACCTCTATGCAATGCAAGTAGTCACTGCCACCCCAGTGACCATCACCCGAAACATATAGTATCCTAGTGACCACCATCCAATACATACAGCATCCTAGTGACTACCTCCAAATACATACAGCATCCTAGTGACTACGGGCCTGTTCCAGAGCTACGCTGGGCCGCTGTCCGTAAGTACGGCCAGTGTAGCTCTGGTGCACTCCCCCTACACTCCCCCAGTGGCCGGCATAATTACACACAAACCCGCCCTCCCTCCCTTATTTACTTACCTTCCCCCGCCTTCCTTCCGTAACTGTTGCATAGTTACGGCAAAGAACGCCTCCCTCGCCGTAACTACACAACAGTTGGGGACGCCCGATCCTAAGGAACGGGTTTCCCTAACTATGCCGGGCAACATCTGCCCGGCGCATGCGCAGATCGGCAGAAATGCCCCATACAGCATTGACCACCACACAATACATACAGCATCCTAGTGACTACCTCCCAATACATACAGCATCCTAGTGACTACCTCCCAATACAAACAGCATCCTAGTGACCACCACCCAATACAATACACATCTTAGTGATCACCACCCAATGCAGAGAGCATCCTAGTGATCACCTCCCAATACAGACAGCATCCTAGTAATCACCAAAAACAGGGACTATTATAGTGATCATCACCTAATACAGAGAAAGAATAATTTCCGGCTGTATCATTTTAGACAATTATCGAATGGGCATACTATCAAAACTTCTGCACCCGTGTGCTCCGCTCTGCTCTGCTTCCCCGGTTAGTGGTTAGGAATTAGGGTTAGGCATGTGAGGGATGCAGCTGACAGCAGAAAGGGCTGGTTTTTGAATGATGTAGCCGAAAGCTTAATTTTCGGCTGCACTGTTCCCGATTAAATTTCAAACATGAAAATCTACATTCAGGAACGAGTAACATTTCAAATGGCCCATTTTCAAAAGGGTACCTGTTCTGGTTAGTGTCAGTGTCACGATTCCTTCAGTTCCCTGATCACTGCACACGTCTTTTGTTTACCTTTTGCTGGTCACATGACTCCTTTAAGTTCAGCTCTTCCTGGTATTTACTTTCTGCTGCAGGCTTTACCTCACACTAATTGCTTTGCTTGGCTCCCTCTTCACCTGGTCTATTTAAATATCTTACTGACATCATTTCCCTGTCAGAGCAACAGGAATCTTCCCTGCTGTTTGTTTCATGTGTTCTGACTCTCTGGTTTCCATTTGTTATTTCTCCTGGTATCCTGTGCTTCATTGTGTATCCAGGTTTCATTTCTGACTCCCTCGGTTTCAGAATCTCTCCAGACCTTCAGTGCTATACCTCCACACAGCCGCACCTCCAGTTCCAATTATCACTACCCTTTGGTCCCACCGCTACCTGCATCTTCTACCGCAGTTCCCCTCGGACCTTGCCTCACCACCTTAGAATCTATGGGCTTTTTCAGAGGGCCACAAAGGTTGTAAGGAAGTATGATGCTAAATAATTGAGGATGTACTTAATAAAATATCTTGGGGGTTACATGGCATATGTTTATAATCCACCTTTAAATCACTTCAAAAATATATAAACAGCAACAAATACCCTGAAAAAAATAAATATGGATCGTGAGCATGTGTCTGCATGATATGCAAAGTGGTACTTGACATGATTCCATAGGGGCAACTGGTAACAAAAAAGGTTGAGAACCACTGTTCTAGAGGTTTCACTTTTGCATACTGTCATGTGATGTTACTGAAGTAATCAGATTTATAACTAGAAATTGCATTAATCAAAAATGTTGAATTAAGTGTCAATCAATATGCACCATGGTGTCATTAATTTAATTTTGTGGATTTAACTTTCATCAATGGTCCTCCTTAAATTGTATTTGTGTCAGGACATAGGGGTAGATTCAGACCTAGGGGCAAGTTACATTACAACGTGTAGCATATTTACAGTAGTGTAATTACTATGCACTCCCCTAGGCACTTCCCTCGCTCATACGTTCTTTGCCCATTTTATGCTGCTAAAACCCTACCTTAACTTTTCGTAGCGTAAGTACTGACGTATGTAATGGATTTACGTACATGATGGCCAAACCCAGCCCATACTGTCCAATTTAAATGCCTTCCTCCGCTTGGTGCTCCGTGGATCAATTGCTATGCCTTATCAAGGCATATGCAATCGAAATCCCAGCCAGTTCGAAACTGACTGGGAGAAAACGGCCCTATTAACATAGGGCCATTCTTTCCACGGACCCACACCCCTGCCGCACGCATGCGCAGTAAATACAAATGGGCAATTTTACATCATCGTTTAGCGTAAATACGCTCGCGTACTTAGCTTAGGATCTGGCCTATAATTTTTTTTTCAAGGTGTAGACCATGGTAAGTGCCCATAATATGAGCCCATAGTATGCACCCATAGTATGCTGTCAATCGCCATAAAAAATCCCACCATAGATTGCATTACTAGGAATGGTAGGAATGGTAGAAACATCATGTGACATTTACATTAATTATTTTATAGATTACGTAAGCAATATTAAAAGTAATATATTATTGTGAATGGTAATAAAAAGTGAGAAATTGTTTTCTATTTTGGATTATAGGATGTCCTGGGAACAGAGCTAATATCAGTATTACATTTGCATTTTTCAAAAAGATTAATTCACCAGCTACTGAAGCTCCTTCACTATCCCAGAGGTAATAGGATATTTGTCAGGCTCAAAATGGAGAAACCTAATACATTCCCATGAAGCTGTTATATATTATGCATTTTATTATTATAGTTATTTTTTATTGTTATTATTATTATTGTATTCACAACCCCAAAATATTTTACTTATGTGTCTATTTTTCCGATTATAGCTACTACGCATGCATAGTAACTATTTTATGCTATCTACGTAGGATTTCATTACGTAGATTTCGTACATGCGGTCTTTAAACATTTTGTGGGTGTGTGTGTGTGTGTGTGTGTGTGTGTGTGTGTGTGTGTGTGTGTGTGTGTATGTCTGTGTTTGGGACCTTAGTGTATAGCTCCAATGGGACAGGGACTGATGTGAATGTGGAATATTCTCTGTAAAGCACTGTGATCTGATAGTGCTATATGAAAACCTGTTTATAAATAAATATACCATGTTAATACAGGTATTTTTAGAAAAAGAAGAAAAAATAAACCTATAATGATTTCGCCTGATCTGCAACTTTGGCAAATAGGAAGATGATTGCCTGATCAAGTTGCAAAGGACAAAAATAATTAATGAAATATCCGTAGGGTTAGATTAATTAGCATGATTTTAGCACTATGAGAGTGTTGTGGGAAACATAATATACATATGTGCATTTTTAGTTTGCTTTTGTCAACACAATTTACCCATTAAAAAGAAGATTAGAGAAAATGGCACAAACTTCATTTGGAAAAATGTGCATGAGTAAGACACTTAGGCATAATATTAATACATGCATAGCACAAAAGTGTCCCCCAGTGCCTCATACACATGTTAATATAATCAAGTAGATGTCGTGTATCAAAACATCAAAAATATCAAGGCGAAGGTGGTACCCAGGATCATCACCAGATCATGGTTATTATCAGGGGTGTTTTAAGAAGTAAGGGGGCCCTTATACATGGTCCCCACCCTTATCCCCCTAAGCAGGGCCAGATTAACAATGGGGCTAATGGGACTACAGCCCCAGGCCTCCATCTGAAAATAGGCCCCCCACACACTGCAGATCTCCAGGCCTCCCACTGCAGTGTATAAGTATGACATTCTCCTCCAAAACATAGCGTGGGCCCTTGATCATATTCAGCCCCAGGCCCACATGGTCTTCAATCCGGCCCTGCCCCTAAGACATCCCCCCCGTGGCACCCCCGACCCTTTAGCCAGATAAAGGGTTGGTACAAAGTGTGTGCCATGGGGCCCCCTTTATAGATACACCAATGGTTATTATTTATTATAAATGTATTATATCTGTTTTACAGGAACATGGAATTTACCTTGGCGAAATGTATTGTGCGAACATCAAGGATTAAAGGCGCACTTACAGATCTCTTAAGTGTATAATATAGCCAATTACAGTGATAGATAAATGGTGTAAAGAGTTGTTGCTAATAGGAGTGTGGATACCCCTAGCGAATGGCCCTATTTCAAAAGAGCCATTCGCTCCCAGCCAGTTCCGAACTGGCTAGGATATTGCTTGCTTAAACCTCGACGAGGCATAGCAATCGATCCCCGGAGCAACGAACATGGTGCTCCAAAAGGTGACTTCCCCCAACCCACTCCCTATCCCAAACCCTAAGGGCCTGATCCAGACCCACGACCGCAAGCGATCGTACGCCGGTCGGGAGCGTAATGCACTCGGCATGGGCAGTATGACAACTTCCGGTCGTCCGAAGGACATGAGCATACAGCGAGTGTATTTTGAGCGTTTTTTTCGCACAAGGGGCGTGCATTTTGTACGACGATAGTCCGAACGCTCGAGTTACTACACAGAGGCGGGGATAGCCATTTAAATTGTACAGTATGGGCGTGCTAAGCCCTTTACGACCAGCGTATCGGTCCGAAAATTCGTACGGCGATGGAAAAAGTTAGGGTAGGGTTCAGCTGCCGTAAGTAGGTACAATCAATGGGAGTCATGGGCGTGAAAGTTTATACGCCCGGGCGATAATACGCTACGCTCGTGGGAGTAGGTCTGGATCAGGCCCTAAGTCTCTCCCCTCCTGCAGCCTCGGTGGCGGCGCTTCCGAAAGTGAATGGGTGAAAATGTGAATCGCATACTCATCCATTTATAAAAAAAATTAGAGAGGGCTCGCATCCGAAATAGGGACAGCTGAAAAACAGCTTTCAGCTGTCCCTAATTCTCAATGTGAGCCTTCACAGCAGGACTCGCAACGTGCTAATAGCAACCAATGAAATTTCAGACATCATTTATCTAGTACAATACATTTCAGTATGACATTTACACAATTGAACAGGGATGGCTAATATTCAGGAAGCAGGGTCTCCCCTTGTAGCGTATAGGGTAGATCATATTGGTGCAACGAGATTTATGGTGTCAATTTAAAGCGCTAAATAATTGAAGTCAGTGTTTATTTATTACTAATTGATATAACTTTGCAAAAGCAGAAAAAACACATTATAGAAATCTGTCATAACAGCTAGCCATTAGCTCACTCTGTAAAGGTTAATGATAGAATGATAGGAGTAATGCAGGCGGGAGGTGTAACATTGGTGCGGGAGTGATATTATGATATTGGTGTTACTATAGAAAGTCATTAGAAGGCTAGCGGACTCTTCTACAAGGACAGTAGTAATTGCCGTTTCCCAGAAGCTTTTACCCCTCAGATAAAAAACAAAATAAACACAAAAAACAGGGATAACAAAGCACTAGATCATCTTCCCGGAACTGACACTTATCTAATCTCTGACACCAGCAAATGTATTAGGCATTGGCTGTCTTTATGTGCGACCTTTGCCTGTGTGTTAATTGGATTATACATTATTGTCTTTAGGCTACTTTGTACATAATGATGCTGATGTACGATTGTACCTCCTGTCAAGAGAAATTGTGTTCAATACACAGATTTATTATATATATAAAAACACACATACATATATTATACACACTCACACATCATTATTCATAATATTTAACAAGATAATGGAAAAGAAGATTACAATATGCAAACACAAAATATGCAAACACGAAATATGTTCAACACACAAGTGTAATACACACACACACACACAAATACACACACACACACACACACACAATAATCATACACACACACAATATACATACACACACACAATATACATACACATACACAATATACATACACACAATATACATACACACACACAATACATACACACACACAATATACATACACACACACAATATACATACACACACACACACA
>WWET01004280.1:72314-85477 GCA_011038615.1 Limnodynastes dumerilii
GAAATCAAAACAGCCGAAAGCTCATTTTCATACTTACTCATTCCTTTTCCATAACCGCGGCACCGCTGCAGATATGTAACCTCTCCGGGAACTGTTAGTGTCAGGGTTAAGCTCTGGAGAAGGGAGGGTTGGGGTTAGGATCATGGAAGGGGTGGGTTAGGGTCAGGCTGTGGGAAGGGGAGTCTTAGGGTCAGGCTATGGGGAAGGGAGTCTTAGGGTTAGGCTGCAGGAAAGGGAGGGTTTTGGTCAGGCTGCGGGGAAGGGAAGGTTAGTGTAAGGATTAAGGAAAGGGTTGAGGTAAATTTATACTTACCATTCGGAACATCATGCCTCTTCAAGGCAAAAGCAATTGATTTCCCAGCCAGTTCGGAACTGACTAGGAGAGAACGGCCCTTTTGAAATAGGGCCATTCTCAGCAGAGACCCACACTCGTGGCAACTACATCCCCTGTGTGTTGAAAAAAAAAAAGACTTTGATAAAATAAGAATAATGATAAACAATAGTCATCATTTATAGAGACAACGGACTTTACTGCAATTGATCCTGTCACAATGCACACTCAACAATACATTGATTAACGTCCTGCACCTCTCCGTCCTTTTAACACGAATATATTAATAAGATTGGCATCTGATAGATCAGATGATAATTTTATTATAAATCACAAATGTTGGAGGCTGAGATGATGGCTGTGAAACCTCAGATTTTGTCATTGTTCCACTTGAAAGCATGCAATTATACTGCTTTAATTGGAGGCACTGATGTGATTTCATAAGGGAGTTTTGTTTGTGTTCTAAATAATGAGATCTGCGCAAGGCACATTTATGCCATTTTAACTTACTGTCTTTGCAGAGTTTTTTTGTTTTTTGTTTCTGTATTTCCTTTGTGCTTATAATCTTGACTGTTTTATGTAAATGTACTCCTGACGTGCCGTAGTACAAGAACGATTCTCTGTTGCTCCTAGTAAAACAATCATAATTTTGTTTTAATGCTGATGCTAAAAATGTAAATCTTGGCATAAAAAGTACAAATACAAATTTTTTTTTCTTATCTCAGCTATTCAGTTTCAGCCATGTAGATTTTCTGTTTATTGAAGCACTACACTATAGATCAATACCAGCGACGGATTAGAATTACTCTCCTTTATTTTTGGGTGGCAGTAAATTCTACTGAACTGGAGATGGAAATGATAAAAAGAGACACTGGAAGATATTAAGAAGCAAACTAGGAATCAAAAGGTAGGAGACCAGTTCTTGGCATTGTTTACAATCTAAAAGTAAATCATCTGGATGGATGCAAAGATTTTTTCATTTAAAATGTTTTCAAATCGTAGACCAGGGGCCAGATTTACTAAGCTGCGGGTGTGGGAAAAGTGGAGTTGTTGCCCATAGCAACTAATTACATTTTAGCTGACATTCTCTAGGATGTAATAGGAAAGTGAGAGCTAGAATCTGATTGGTTGCTAAGGGCAACATCTCCACTTTTTCAAAGCCGCAGCTTAGTACAGTAAATCTAGCCCCAGGTCTAAAAATGAAGGAAACTGAGTTATCCCAGGGTTGCTGACTTTGTTAAGCTCCGCCCCTGTCAATCATTCATGAAATCTCTAGCGTTACATGGGATGGACGTTGCTTGATGACATCATCAAGCCCCGCCCATCCCTAGTAACTCTAGGGATTTTACAGTTGTAATCGAGCTGGTCGGGGCTTGCTGGAGCTTTGCCGGCTCACCCGGGATACCGGGAGAACTACCCAAATGCCGGGAGTCGGCAATCCTGAGTTACCCAGATTGCACAATGGACTGTATTCACACTTAAGAAGCAGCTGCTTCTAAGTACGGTCTTTTCAGAAATGTCCTACTACGCATGCATAGCACGCCATTTACGCAATCTACGTACCACTTAGGTAGGTAGATTGCCTCTCTGCGGAGTAGTTTAGGCAGAAGGAGGTCCTGCTAATGCCACCTTGGGGAGGTTTTAGTTAGAAGTGGGAGGAGGGAGGGATTTAGATTAGCCGGAGATTAGCCGTGCGTACTTTTCTTCTTAAGAAGGAAATTACGCATGGTTACTTAAGGAAGCCCTATAGCACTCTGATGAGCGGGTGACGGACAGGCGAAAATGGGAGCAGGTCAACGAGCAGCACGGGTGAGTTAGGTGCGGATCTGTCCACACCTAACTCACTCTTCATTGTGAATACAGTCCATTGTAGCTGAGAAGGAAGAGGAGTCTGACAGTTCTATGACGACTGGATGGAGTTAGTACAGAGCTGGGACTTGGCTTATTTTCCTCCCAATTTCGGAATGCTAAATGTTGGAAGCTCTGTTGACCTAATCACGCTGCCCTATGCAGACGTCCGATGCCTCCCGGTTTTAATGGATGACGCATTGTAAATTCTAGCCTAGAGATCTGTTCTTGGAAAGGCTGTGCGAGCGATAGCAGTAAGTGCTTCTAGTATCAGAGGTCACCTGAGGGTATTTACAGGCAGTGGGTGAGTGTTGCAGTGCAGGGATTATTATAGGGTAAGCCTAACGCAGAGGGCAGAAGAGAGAGGCAGCGAGGTTACAACCAGACAGAATACCAGGAAATTCAGCAACGTGATGCATTGCCAGGAACAGGCGTGTCACCAGGGACCTTGCAAAAATCAATCAATAAATCATTAAATCAATAATCTATCAATCAATCAATAAATGATCAAATCAGCCTTCATGCAACTTTAATACATTATTTTAAATGTTTATAAAATGATTTATTAACATTTCCGGATTGTGGTTCTCACTATTCCAGAATTCTGTTTTCTATTAATATTGCATGGTAGTTCCCATTTATAAACATGTCTGAAAATGGCGTCTAGAACACTGTACAGTGTCCAGGGAATTGCTTAGCTATTAATGGTCTTTATTGATCCCTTATTATTCATTATTTGTTGGCTGAACAAGGAGCACTAATGGGAAAACATGCAGGTAATATTTTACAACAGCACAATAGCCTATTGTCACAGCTGTCTGGGGACAATCCCCTGCCTCTGTACACTGGAATCTACCCCACACTGTCTTTTGTATTTCACATTAAAACTACACATTTGTAGCCTCAAGACTCAACGTAATTGGAAAGGATTATGATATGCAATGCCATAGACAATGCTGTAACAATGTGATATTAGCCGGGTCACAGTAACTCCGCAGTCACTTCGGGTCTCCTTATACTTTGTAAATGATTCACATCTGAGGAAACATCAGATCATTCTCCTATGTGGTACACGTGGGAAAAGAATAGTTACTAGCTCCATCGTTGTTGACAGACTAAACGTAAAGCACCTGGGGTCTTATTCATAAATCCGTTTTTTTTACGTGGAGTTGCGTGCATATTTTTAGGTACGTTTTAACTGCACAAGCGTAGTAACTTTATTTACGTAAGTTACGTAGAATCTACGCACGTAAGGGCTTTGTAAATCGCACTTGGAGACATACGCACAGAGGGGCAGCGTTGAAATACATACCTGAAAAGTTACATGAAAGAGGGTGGGGGGAAGCATTTAAATGAGTCTCTGATGGCGCAGTTACATAGAATCGCACGTACGATATACATATAAGCACATAAGTACACACGTAAAGTTGGAGGTGCTCTTTGGAGGCGTAGGTCTACGACTGCATGGCCGTGAGAGGGGAGTGTCATGGGTGTTGGTGGGTGTGGCCTTGCTATGTGCGTGTGTATAATTGCGTACTTTTGAAAAAACGCATCTCTGAATACGGCCCCTGATCTAGAACTGTACTTCCACAAGAATTTGGTTCCGTTTTGGCAACCCCTCCCCCCGTCCCCTTGCCTATATTAGAACCTTCTTTGTCCTCCTCACTTATCCTCTGCTGTGTGCTGACTGTCTCCATGTTGTGATGCAGACACTTGACCTTAAGGCACATGTCTGCATCATCAGTGATTTAAGACTTAAAGGAAGGAGAACAGGGCTCACAGGCACACTGCAAATCTGTATAACTGAATGTTATACAGACTTATCAGTAACCTGCTGACCAGGAATTTAACTATCTCTGCATGACAGATTACTGATAAGTCTGTATGACTTTCAGACATATAGACATACAGGGCGCTCCCTGCTATCCTGTGGAGAGCGCCTCCTTCATATTTTGGAGTTCCGAGCACTGTTTTAAACTGTTAACCTCTGACAGTTTGTTTATAGCGTAGGGGGCCATCAGCCCCTGCCCACCTCTCCTCCAGGTCCGTATCAGCTGCTCCCCTTGCATCCCCTTATAGTTATGCCCCTGCTAGTAACTCCCAAAACATTTCAGTGATAATAAAACAGCTTATAGATAATATAAAGTTTTAACAAAGTGGCTATCACTTTTATGTAGCGTTTGTTTGCAAAAATGGCCGGTATGTAATCGGATGAACCAGAATATTTTGTCTGGTGAGAGTAAAACTGAGCTGACACCCTTGGGATTCACTGAAGCGATTTGAAGCCAAACAAGGATGGAGATTACTGGCATCCAGCCATCAATTACCAGGAAAGAGTTCAATTCAAGCTATGTCAGCAAATTCTTGGAGAGGAGTTCAGTAATGTCCATCTAGTATAGCTCACACATGGGAATAACAGGAGACTATGGTGAATGCACATAGCCAGGGGGAGTGAAAGAATTGTTCTATCTACATATAAAGGGGAAGGCAACTGAAACCAACATGATCTAATTAAGTTCCTAAATTAAAATCCTGTGTTTAACTTGCTGTATGTGGGTTATTATGCAGATAAAGCCAACATCAGTCTTTTCCTTTTCACACTCGCTTGAGTTCTCTTTACAAATGGTAAAGACTGGAGTTTTAGTGAGCTAAAGAATAAAATTTGGGGCCAGATTTACTAAGCTGTGGGAAATAAAAAGTGTAGATGTTGCCTATTGCAACCAATCAGATTCCAGCTGACATATTTTAGTATGCAATAGGAAAGTGAAATGTAAAGTATGATTGGTTGCTATGGGCAACCTCTCCACTTTTCCTTTCCCGCGGCTTAGTAAATCTGGCCACTAGACTGTATTTGTCACACATCAGTATTAAAAGTATAATGGGCTGGATGCAGACTTAAGTGCTTAAAATGAGTTACTCCTGGGCTAAACCATGTTGATTCCAGGGGGAATCAAGGTAATTGTATTCTTTGCATGCAGGGATATATCTTTGAATTGCTTACTGCACACAGATACTGACCAGCTTTACTATCACACTGTTATTTAGACTTGAGATAGGAAACATCACCTCTCATCTCTAATACTGTTTGCAACAGATGAAATATGACTCCCCTGCAATCACCATGGTTTAGCCCAGGAGTAACTAATTTCAATCACTTACTTAAGTCTGGATCCCTTATTGGAGCAGAAGACACACCTCCTCTGTCTGATCACAAAATACACCTCCTCTAGCGGAGCAGAAGACACACCTCCTCTATAGCAGAGCAGAAGACACAGCTCCTCTAGCAGAGCAGAAGACACACCTCCTCTGGTTGAGCACAAGACACACCTCCTCTAGCGGAGCAGAAGACACACCTCCTCTAGCGGAGCAGAAGACACACCTCCTCTAGCGGAGCAGAAGACACAGCTCCTCTGGTTGAGCACAAGACACACCTCCTCTAGCGGAGCAGAAGACACACCTCCTCTAGAGAGCAGAAGACACAGCTCCACTAGCAGAGCAGAAGAGACAGCTCCTCTGGTTGAGCACAAGACACACCTCCTCTAGCGGAGCAGAAGACACACCTCCTCAGGCTGATACAAGTGATGTCTTAGCCTATCCACATTATTTGTGCATTTATGACCTCCTTCAAATAAGCCAAGTCTCTATATGTCTCTTTGCAACTCTGCTACCCTGAAACTGTTCTCTTTGCATGTGAGAAAGGCAGTATTAAGATAATGGGTTACTGTGCTTTTATGCTTGCAGGCTGTACACACATTTATATACAGTATTTTTTATAAGTATATGAATTATCTGATGAATGAAATTGCAAAAAATAAAAATAAAAAAAACATCTATATTTGTATATGTATTTTAAATGTCCTCTGATTGTCTATTGACTCATGTCAGACAAAAGAAAAAAAATCACCTGTTACAATATTGGCGCGTACTGCCTAAAGACGCTCACTTAATAAAGAGAGTGCCAAGGGAATCGGGTATAAAAGCACCGCTGAGAGTACAAATGCTCAAAGTGATGTATAAAAAGAGCAAAATAAATACCTTCAATGGAGCAGAAATTATGAAGAAAGGACGGATAGCACAATAGGGGAATGGCAAGCAACCGAGGAGATTAAATTCACGAAAGTCTGTTTCAACAGGCGCAATGGATATGTTAATGGTGAGTCATAAGCAGAAATGCTGGAATTATTCGTACAATAGTGTCGTGTGGACGAAAAAGTGTTCAGTGCACTTCTCTAGCTTTCTTAATATTAAATATAAAGTTATCGCTGTTTACATCCCATCATGGGTGAACTACAGATCTCACCATGGTATTTGTGAGAATATAGGCATAAGTACCATGGCTATGGGGCACAGAGAAGAGAGGGGTCCTGTGTCATCCTCCCCCTCTTGCATACCCTCCAACTTGACCCATTCCAATAGGTACAAAATACTCTGCTCCGCAGTTTCCACCTGTAGGTTACTATGGTAACAACCTTTGTTGAAGAGGCAAATCGTTTTTTAAGTATCAGGTAATTCATTTAAAACCAGGTGAGTGACAGTTGGAAGCTCAGGAGCGGACTGAATTGTACCTAATGGAATGGGTCATGTTGGAGGGTGTGCCCTTGTGGACACAGCAGCATGCTGTCACAGCCTGGAGCTTAAGTGACCCTGCCCATCCAGACTTGGATCCCGTCTGCTTGCTATGAGGGTTCGAGTCTGACAAGTTTTGCCCCTGTGTGGAAGCCTTTTATGGAATGCTCGGAGCTGGATAAGTTCTCTAGTCACTCGAAGGTTTACTAAGTTGCGGAAAAGAAAGAATGCAGATGTTGCGCAAAGCAATCAATCAGATTCTAGCTGTCATTTTCCTATTACATACTCGAGAATGTCATCTACAATCCGATTGGTTGATATAGGCAACATCTCCACTTTTCCTTTTCTGCAGCTTAGTTTACCCTCTATTTCCCGCAGTCTAGCCTTTAAGCCCTAAACCTTAACCTTCTATTCTTTAAGCCCAGCCTCCCTTCTTCAAGCCTATCCCTCACCTGAGCCAACCACAGACGTCGAAGCTTGTCACTATTGGCAATGGGTTGACATAGATACCCATTCCCAACAGCAATTTTTCAGCATTGCCAATGATACAAGCCACCATTCAGCTGATGGTAGTTTCATTGTCAAATAGGACCAGCCAGACCGGCAATTGCATCCCTCATCTGTGCTACCCAATTGGAACAAATTCCTCCCTAATCTGACTTAAATTAAATGACACTTCCAACAGCTTCCAGTAGGGGGGGCTAGCTGGGCAATCACAAGTGCAACTTCTAAACAATGGCCGTTTACTAGTCAGGAAAGTCAAGGTAGTCTATGGCTACAATGGTGCTTTGCTTAGCGGAGTGAGTGCAGTGTATGAATATAGCGACGTTACGATTGCCTCTTCCTACGCATTTATAATGATCCTGTAGGATCATCTAACTTCAGCTCATGATGGCAAAAACCACTTCTATCCACAGACCTACCCTGCCGTGGCGCTTCCGCCAACATCCGATACACCGAATCCATGTGCAGCGATGTCCGCAGCCTGAGTGCTGGTCTGCGGCGTTAGAATGTCTCTTAGTAGTTGGCTTCATAAAGGTAGTATAAATTAATAAAAAAAAAAATTCTTCACCACTGCTGTGTTAGCGATCAATGTCCGTCAATTGGGGAGAAGAATCGTTACAAACTCTGATAAATGAGACCCATTCCTCTATGAACTTCTCTTTTGAGTTTGAAGGTTGCACTGTTCCATGTTTGTTCTTTGTATTATTATTTGTTTTCCGCTCACGGCAGGTATAAATAGACGGAACATTTCTTATTCTGGATTCACTGGTTGAGAAATTATCTTCTTAGTGTACAGAGAAAACACAATGCACGCTTCTGTATTCTCTCACCTGGTAGCTGTAAGTAACATTAGACGTTTCACCAACCCAAGCCTTCATCGTAGAGTTTATTGCTCTTGGGTCCCTTGGTGAGAGAGCCTGATGGTCTTACCTGATAGCGAGCGTTTATGAACTAGCCGCTGATGCGCAAATTGGTGTTTTTACAAAAGCAAGGGTATAATTCAATGTTACCTGCTTTATGTTACAGCTACAAACTCTCTGACTTCAACTTCCCGTGTTACTGAGCTATAAATAAATCACCACTGGGATCAGTTTAATATTTAACAAAATACAGTCTATGTATACAATGAATTAAAGATGGAGGATATCAATGAGAGGATAACCTTTGTTGTGGGTGCATAAGTTTGCAGCCACTAAAGAAATTTGGGGAATCATTTTTTCATTTGGATTGGAAGGAATTTGGGCTCCTCAAGGAAGGAGGAATTAAACTTATGACACCTTTAGACAGAAGGGTTGGGTTAAAATTGGAAGTGGGTGTTCCCTCTTGGTACAATGTACAGTGGGTGTTCCCTCTTTACCTAGACTCCAGTGAATTCTATGTGCTTGAGTCAGAAAAGGAAAGGAAGACCCTAGACTTTAAAACCTCTGGGGCCAGATTTACTAAGCTGTGAGTTTGGAAAAGTGGAGATGTTTCCCATAGCAACCAGATTTTAGCTGACATTCACTAGCATGTAAAAAGAAAGTAAGAGCTAGAATCTGATTGGTTGCTATAGGCAACATCTCCACTTTTCCAAACCCACAGCTTAGTAAATCTGGCCCCTGGAATTGGCCCTTAAATATTAGTATATAATAGAGCATCACAGTAGTTCAAGTGGTTAACACTTCTACCTCACAACACTGAGGTTATGAGTTTGATTCCTGGTCAGGGCGTCATCTGTGTGGCGTTTGTATGTTCTACCCGTTTCTGCTAACTCAAAATTACCTCTAGATTGTAAGTTCCAAAGGGCGGGGACTGACGTGATTGCCATGTTTTCTTTAAAAAATTGGTGGCACTATATAAAAGATGATGATAATTAATTATGTAATAAAATGTATAGTATTCCTTTTTTTCTCCCCAACAATTGAATCAAATTTTGCTTTGTTATATACTTCCAAATGTAACAGGTGGTGTACGGCGGCCCAGAATGTAAACAGACCCACCCCCACCCCAGAGGATCCTAGATCCTACCAGATCCTGAAGAACCGCAGGAGGAGACGCACTGTTCCTCTCCCGGTCCCAGGAGTGACGATCTCTAATGCTGTAAAGGAAATACAACAATTAGTAACTTAATCAACACCCAGGGATACCCGCGTGAGAGAACAGGGAAAGTTAATGCACAGGCAAGGTATTCATCATCACTGGCCGAGGCCTCAAACACCTTTTTTGTCAATACCTGCCGAACCTCTCCCACGCCTTCCGGTTCTGTTTCCGTAACCGTGGAAGGAGGGGAGGAATCACACTAAGCTGAACACAGGAATTGATATTCACCACCGTCTCTTGTCTACTTGATAGATCTTCCCACCAGCCTTCGCACCTACAAGAGACCACTTACCTCTGTCCTCCGCTGCCTGTCCTCTTACTGCGCCTAGCCAGGGCCTGGTACCCTCTTCCAATACCGGAGCCTAGCGCTCCCTGCAGCCTATACAGGGCCTCTCGACCACCTTCTAGGAGTCTAGCTCCTACCTGTCTCAGGACCTAGCGCCCTGCTAACCAAAGGTCTAGCACCCCTCTGACCAAAAACCAAGTGAAACCCAACCAAGTGAAACAAGGGCTTAGTGCCCACTTAACAACACAGGGCCTAGTGCCCAACTTAGCAAAGAGGTCTGATGCCTACACCTAACCTAACAAAGAGCCTAATGCCCTTTTCAAATGTGAGGCCTAACTCTCCATTTAACTATGGGCTTAGTACCTAGAACCAACTATAGGGCCTCATACCCAGCACTACCTAAAGGAGTCTAGTGCCCTTTAACACTACAGGGCCCAATGCCCTCCTGGGGAAAAGAAAAGCTATTTACGGGACTCTATCTAGCCTTTACTACAGTGGCAGGGAAGGGTTAAAGCTGGACTGGGAAACAATCGGGCCTAGGTACATTCCGGGCCTGCTCGTTGCCAAGGGGTTAATACTGTCAGGACCAGTGCCCATGTTACAAGGGCGTGTCACCCATCACTGGCACACAGGGACCACAAAGGGTTAATGCTGCCACAATACAAGGTCATGGAGGTCCACCCCAGCCACTCTCAGGACTTGCTCGTTGTCCAGGGGTTAACAGGTGTTAATGAGGGAGAAGGGGTTAATGTAGGGAGACAAGTGGCTACAGTCACTTACCCATCTGCGCAGGATGGGAGATGGTGGAGGCCAGGCTGGGCTTCTGAAGTCCACAGCCACTTCTGGCCCTTTCCTTCTTGCTGCAGCTCCTCCTCTGCTTCTTGCAGTTCTCTTCATGGAACTCTTCACCTGGTGGCTCCCCACCACCAACTGAGCACTGGCCTTACAGCAGATCCTTATATGCTGCTGTGAGGGGGCAGAACTAGAGATGTAGTGCCCTGTGATTGGTTCCCAGAAGTGTGCCATGATTGGCTCACTACCGTGAACCAGTGCTGCCTCCCCATTGGTTGCTGGTGAATCCTCAGAGATTCGCCAAGCTCCTGCAGGGGAAGCAGCTGGGGATTCCCTGCGGCCACTGCTCCTGACATCCCGGCCCCCCGGATCCCCTGCAGTGTCCTCCTTCAGCTCTGCTGTGTCCCACGCCGGCTCCTCCGCGGTGTTTCCTCCGTCCCGCGGCGCTGTCTCTTCAGAGCTTCTCACACAAACATAAAATTTTCTGAATTAATAATAAAAAAAAAATCTTTATCTTAACAAATCCAGATTCCACAGAGAAACACCCACTTGCTTTTGCACAAACCCTGCCCATTGAGACCTCACAATTTGCCATTGTCCCACTAAACCTGAAGAGTTAGGAGTTAGGGAATCTTTAATATGTAACATATTCCAGAAACCCCGGGGGAAATTAGTGTATTTTGCAAGTGCACACACGCACACCAAACTCCCATTTTTCAACCCGGGCCTCACCTACACAAAACGGATCGGAGGGATTCGGCAGTGTCCCATCACTGCCAAAATAGCGATTTACGGTATGGCAACTGCATTATCATCTACAGGTGAAGAGTGTGATTGGACCCTCCCGATTGTTTAAAGTTAAATCTATGTCTATTTTACTCCATGGGATAGATTTACTAATCTGTGGAAATATGGAGGTGTTACCTATCGCAACCAATCAGATTCTAGCTCTCACTTTCCTATTACATACTAGAGAATGTCAGCTGGAATCTAATTTGTCGCTATGGGCAACATCTCCACTTTTCCTTTTCTGCAGTTTAGTAAATCTAGCCTCACGTGTGTTATTTTCTTTACTGCTTTTCCTCTTAATGCTGGAAATCCGGCCATTCTGACTCGGAGATTACTTTACAATAAAAGGATAATATAAACATGCTGCATTGATAAGGTGGAGATATCATATGAATAATATTTATGGGTGTACCAGAGAGAGGTGTTGTGGCTGTTATTTGGATCACCTTCCTAATTCCTCTTCCTTAATGCCCTCTGTAGATTGCAGTCCTCAGGAACATTATCTGTGCGGTGTTCAGCGTGTTTTATTACACTGGTTTCAAATGTGAGAGATTATCAAGACACTGTCTCTTCCCCTCTCCTTCAATCAGAGACACCCTCTTGACATTAAAAGCACAGACACAGCTTATGATGCAATCACACACAATGGCAGCGGGCCAGGCTGGAGTGCAGTCATAACTGTCAATCCACATTCTAAAAAGGTTCTTGCAATAAATAATTTTATTTCCATTTAGTTTTTGGCATCATGTCAGTGTAAGGTAACATTGCACCTAGCATAGCAAGAATTACGTATGTTATTCTATTTATCATTTTTAATTCCACTCCCAGGGAGAACCGGCAAACCTCCCGCAGTCCTGATCCCTGCAGCGTTAGTAAGGGGAACCGGGTAACCGGCGCTTGATGGCGAAATTTGCATCATCAAGCAATTTGCATCACAGCATAAATTGAAGCTTTAAGGGGGTGGGACTTGAAGTCCCTATTTGCATAAAATGTGTCATTAAGCCCCACCTCCATACCGATATATATATAATTCTATTGTGAGCTGCTATATTTATCCCATGTACCCTCCAACATGACCCATTCCATTAGGTACAAAATACTCTGTTCCCCAGTTTCCAACTGTCAGTTGCTATGGTAACCTCCTTTGATGAAGAGGCAAATCGTTAAATCGGTTAATTCATTTAAACATGAAGAGAGACAGTTGGAAGCTCAGGGGTGGATTAAATTGTACCTAATGGAATGGGTCATGTTGGAGGGTCTGCTGTTGTCATTTATTAAGTATAAGAACCTTTATTATTGATTTCAATGCTTCAAACAAATGGGCTCAAAAATATATATTCCATGGGTTAGATTTACTAAACTGCGAAAAAGGAAAAAAGGAGATGTTGACCATAGCAACCAATCAGATTAAAGCTCTCATTTTCCTATTACATACTAGAGAATGTCAGCTAGAATCTGATTGGTTGCTATGGGCAACATCTCCACTTTTTCCTTTTCTGCAGTTTAGTAAATCTGGCTCATGTCTTATAATGTTTGGTAATGCCATATAAGGTATACTAGTCAATTTACATCCAAACGATTAAATGTACTCCCTAAATAATTAATTCAGCTAATGAACCAATATATATAAACAACAACAAATCCAAGCAGCACAAGGAGCAAGGATGTCCGCCTGAAACGCGTCATCCAGTGGCAGCTTTTACCTGCGTCTTCATCCCCGTGTGGCTTCTGAAAGCAGTGTCTCTGCAGATGATCTCTCCACGCACGGGCATATCATATGAGACTCTTCCGCCATCTGTTCGACCCCTTCCCACGCATTTCTTAATGACACTTGAGGCCAGATTTACTAAGCTGCGGGTTTGGAAACATGCAGATGTTGCCCATAGCAACCAATCAGATTCTAGCTGACATTCTCTATTATGTAATAGGAAAGTGAGAGCTAGAATCTGATTGGTTGCTATGGGCAAC
>WWET01004280.1:120276-132088 GCA_011038615.1 Limnodynastes dumerilii
CAGGACTGGATCAAGCAGGAGCACAATGCAGGAGTACCAGGCACCTAGAGGACCTAGTTGTTCTGGCAACGTTGGAACAGTGCACAGGGTTTAAATAGTGCGCCCTGTGCACTGATTGGCTGGAGGACCGGAGAACACTGTGTTTATTGGAGGAGCGCCGTCATGTGACCAGTCCAAGATGGCGGCGCCCATAGACCGGAGCACCGCCGCACTTGCCGCCAGAATCCCACGTGGAGGACGCCACGGCAATACTGGTGAGTATGCCTGAGGCTGTCACTGTTTCAGTGACAGCCTCCGACGGCTGTGAGGACCCATGCGCCAGGAGAGAGGTACAGACAGGGAACCGGGACACAGGTAAGTGCGGCGTCTGCCGCGATTTGTGATAAGGACAGCAGTCTGGACAGATTAAATCGAGTAGAGTGAACTCGCTGCGTTTCCCACCACTGAATGTAAGACTTCCAAACCCTAGGTTAGTAAACAGCTGATGGAGACGGCTTTCTAGCTTTAATCATGGTGGTGATTACGTTGGAAGAAAAACCCCTAGATCTAAGAATCAGGGTCTCAACAGCCACGCCGTCAAAGTTAAGTGACTCAATTCTTGGCAAAGCATTGGTCCATGAGAGAGAAGATCTGGATGCATTGGTAACCGTAACGGAGGATCAGTGGACATTAAGAAAATGTCCGAGTACCATGCTCGGCGAGGCCAATCTGGAGCTACTAGAATTGAGGCTACCCCCTCTCTCTTCAACTTCATCATAACCCTCTGAAGCATGGGAAGTAGAGGGAATAGATAAACTAGCCTAATTTGCCACTGGAAGGACATTGCGTCCATGAATCCCGTGACTGGGTCTCTAGCCTTTGCGCAGAAGAGAGGCACCTTGAAGTTCCTATGAGACGCCATGAGGTCTATCACAGGCCGACCCTAACGTTGCACTATAAGGTCGAAAACCTCCCTGTACAGAGACCACTCTCCCGCACGAAGACTGTGGCGACTGAGATAGTCGGCTTCCCAATTTTCCACCCCTGGAATAAAGATTGCCGACATTACTGGAACATGACGTTCCCAAACCATGATGCAAGATGTCTCTTTCATGGCTCGCGCGCTGCGTGTTCCTCCCTGATGGTTGAGGTAAGCCACTGCTGTCACATTGTTGGACTGAGCTCTTATTGGCTTGTTGTACAACAGAGTTCCGGACTGAACTAGAACTTTGTATACAGCCCGAAGTTCTAATATGTTGATGGGAAGATGGGATTCGTGTGAGAGCCAAAGACCCTGAAACGTGAGAGTTCCGATGACGGCCCCTCAGCCTGACAGACTGACGTCTGTTGTAATGAGGGTCCACTCCCAAGCCTGTAGTGAGCGCCCCATGGATAGGTGCGATTTGACCAGCTAACATTGTAGCGAGTGGCGAGCCTCCTCTGACAACCTGATAATTTGTTTCTTTAGATAGAGGTAAGACCTGTACCATTTTCGTAACAGTTCCCATTGGAAAGTTCTCGAATGAAACTGGACGCTTTTGGAACTGCCTCGAAAGTGGAAACCATAGTTCCTTTCATACACTCCAAAAGAGATACCCTGTCACATTCCAGAATAGACCTAGTCTTGTTGACGACTACGAGAATCTTGTCTTCTGGCAGAAATACTCGTTGAAGCCTGGTGTCAAACTAGCCCCAAAAAATGCATTCTCTGAGCTGGGACTAGAAATGATGTTTGGAAATTGAGAAGCCACCTGTGAGACTCCAAGAATCACGTGGCTAACTCTAGGTGCTCCACTAGAATGGCACCTGAACTGGCTTTTAAGAGGAAGTTGTCCAGATACAGAATTATGGTCAATCCCTGAGTTCGTAGACAACCCGCCATTACTGCAATTATTTTGGTAAATACCCTTGGCGCTGTAGCTAGGCCAAAGGGTAAAGCTCTGAATTGGAAGTGGTCTTCTGCAATCGAGAAACGCAGCAGACATTGATGTCTTGACCAAATTGGAACGTGGAGATAGCATTTCTGATATCCAGAACTCCCCCTGTTACATACTCGCAATGACATATCGTAAAGATTCCATATTCAGTCTGGGAACCTGTATGAACCTGTTTAGGTTCCTTTGGTTTAAAATTGTCCGGAAGGAGCCCTCTGCCTTTTTTTACCAGAAAGAGATTTGAATAAAATCCCAAACCTCTCTCCGGAGAAGGGACGTGAAAAAAAACTTCTGTCCGCAACAGACCCTGAACTGAATCCAATAGGGCCTTGCGTTTCAGATTGGAACTTGGAAGATCTGAGGGAGCAAATCTGGGGGGAGGATAATGTCTGTTACATACCCCCTTGAAACAATGCCCCTCACCCAGGCCTCGTAAGGCGCCCGTCATGCTGAACTTGGTTCAGTGGCCTTAGCAACCCCAGGTTTATTAGGGGTCTTGGTCCTACGGAAACCTCCTCTGGAAGAGCTGGATGATCCCCTACCATAATTATCTCTGGTATTAATGAAGGGACGAAAGAAAGCCCAAACGGACTGAAACTTTGATTGTTTGGCCTCTCTGATGTGTTCAGCCAAAAGGAGGAGGTCAGACCTCGGTCTGTTTTCCTGTATTCCCTGGGCTAAATCTGCAGCCCACACCTGAATGGCCTTATTGACCCAGGCCATAGAAAGCGTAGGTCTGACTGAAGAACCCGACGCCTTGTAGGCAGATCGTAACAAAAAATCAAATTTACATCTTTTACATCTTTAAGAGAAACTGCCCCCTGCACCGGAATAACCGTGGATTTGGTAAGATGTGCTATAGGGGAATCGACTATTGGAGCTGTCTCCCATTTAGCAGCTTCTTCCACAAGCAAGGGATAAAGAGAGTTAAATTAAGTCGATACACTAAATCTCCTATCTGTTTTTTTCCAGGCTTCCAACAGATCCTCTATAATTTGAGGGGAGGGCGGAAAGGAAACAAGTTGTTGCTTCTGTTTTTTAAACATAGAAAAGACTGTAGCCTGAGAACTTTCTGGCTCCGAAAACCCCAAGGTATTGCGGACAGCCAGCACTAAATCCTGAACTCCCTCGGCCATATTAGTATCTCTAGCCTCCAGGAAGTCCTCATCTGATTCCCCAAACTCTCCTTTCTCTTCTGAAGAATCTTCAGAGAGTTCCGCCATAGCCTGATGTAACTCCTGCCCCTGACGTTTACCTGTCTTTTTATGTGAAGCATTAAGCAGGCGTTCTAGTGAGGAAGAGGCCTTGGCTAGGCCCTGGGCTGACTCAGCCAAAGATAGCGCTAACCCTGACTCAGCCTGGGCAAACCTGCTAGTGGACAGTACCGGCTGTGTTGGAGGGTAGTGTGGTGCAATAGTACCACACGCTCACACGAGTCATTACCCGAGTGAGTTCGGCAATGGAACTGGTGAGAGACTTCAGCCAGACTGGCTCATCCACCGGTGTGGCCGTTGATGCAGGCAAGACTCGGTCACTGGACCTGGCTTCACATGTCACACACAAGGCCTCAGGGTTCATCTGTCCACAGGGTAATTTTACATTACATTTGGCACAAGCATAATACAGCGTAGGTCTACCTGCCACCCCCTTGCTCTTAGAAGTCCCCTTGTCAGACATTAAGACACCCAAACAGATATTATTAATAATGGATGAAAAAAAAAAACGGAAAAAATTAAGTAATTACTAAGTAGTAATATTAAAGAAAACCTAGACTAGTACACCAGCCCTATCCTATTATTAATAACAGTTAGTAAGTGTTTTAAAATTCTGACAAGAGCATACATGAGCAAAACACAGGCACAGCAGAGAAAGAGGAGACAGTCTGAGGTAACTGACAAGATACTTTTACCGCTCAAATCAGTGGGAGGAGCTTCCCTGCAGGAGGGAAACCCTCCCTTGTACTCACAGTGACCTTTGAAGTGGAAGGAACTTCTCCCATGAGCGACTTCTACTGTTACACTGCCTCCATACACTGTATAGCAGGCAGCAGGTGTACTCTCCTAAATGGAGAACTCGCTGTTGCTGCTGTCCCCCCCTGCCGAGTGTACCTTGCATAGCAGACTTCTCAGCAGCGGCAAGGGGGGACCGGACCGTTAACACGCGGTTCCAACATGGCGGCTGTCAGCACGTCTGCCACCGCACGGTGCAATCCTCCGGTGGGAAGGGGGATGAGGGAAGGCCGCAGGCTACTCACCCCCTCCCCGCTGGGACCAGACTGGAGGAAGGCCGCAGTCTATCTACTCCGTTAGTGTCCCAGCGGTTCCCTCATCTCCTGCCGGGGGCCAGGAGACGCATAGCGCACTACAAAAAACGTGCACTCAGTGTAAAATAAATAAATAAATATAAAAATAACGATAGGGCTAAGAGCCCCTGTAAAATATACTCTGCTCCTTTGGGCACTTTACTAAAACTGATTAGTCTCCCTAGGAGGAGGGGCATAGTAGGGGAGGAGTAGACAGCTTTAATACTTTCAGTGAAGTACCCTGACTCCACGGACCAACTACTATACCCCTATATGAGCAGTGTCCCCCAATAGATGAGAAAGAAATTAAATGTTAGCTGTGTAAAGGTCTTTCATCCCAGTGACTCAAATCACCCGTATATAGCCAGAAACAATGTTGGATTAGCCTTGCCTACCACCAATATGGGTATCAATAATTGGTAATCCCGCCCACTTTGTGTTGGCCCCACCTACAGTTGATTTGGTCCCGCCCCCGAGACCACTTTAAGGTTTTTTATCCAGGGCCACTTTAATTTCCCAAACCGCCCCTGTGTACACCCCCTTTATTGACAACAAGCACCAAGGCCCTGTTTCCCTGCTGTATACCCCCCTGGCAGCAACCACCAAGGCCCTGTACACCCAGTGCTGTACACCGCTGCCTCTTAGGCAATGAGCACCAAGACCCTGTCTCCCCCATGCTATACACCCTCCTTGGCCTGTACCCGCAGTGCTGTACACCCCTTTGGCAATGAGTACCAAGGCCCTGTAACCCCCAGTCCTGTACACTCCTTTCCCCTAGGGGTGGTGCTAAGGTTATCCCTGTACCCTGAAGCCCTCACATAACGGGAGATGTGCTGGCTAGTCCTGATACCTGAAGAGTGTTCTCTGTGTGTGAGTCCACTTCGCCCTGTATCCTTGTGGAGGGGAACACACCCAGGGGGTGCAAGCATGAGTTATAATTTAAGAGGAACACTCGTCCTGTAATTAGTGGCATTAGGCCCTGTTAAAGGTTTTTTTTAGGCCAGGCTGCCTATTTATTCCTTGCAGTTTTAAGGCAGAAAGGAGAGGACAAAGATCTATAACCTCAGTGAGTGTTACTCACGTTACAAAAGCTGACAGGCCAAGGTGAGTAAGGTGGACCCTCTAGTAGCAGAGGCAGAGGAAGTCAAATAGTGAATGCCTTTAGTGAACTCCCGTGATTATGGTCAATTTTGACTAAATCGACCTTTGTAAATGAGGCCCTTGGAACCTTTACATAAGTTTTTCCTCTCTTATATATGATGTTCACATCTTGGTAATCCTTGAAGGAAGAAAGGACCTGACAGGCGTGCGTGCGGGTGCCTGTAATTACGCGAGCAAGTGCACACCCCCTGTCACTCCCCTCTTGCGTGCGGGCTTTATGGCAGCTTATGCTGCCATAACCCTGCCTTAACTGCGGCGTGCAGATCAGCGGTCCGTCCGACCGCTGATCCGCTACAGTGTGGGAGCCCCCTCCCACACTACACTTTACATGTTTCCCCCGGCCCGCTTTAGCGGAAATGGGCTCGGACAGAAATGGGCTCGGACGGAACAAAGTTGACACCAGTGACCATCCTAGATTATAATAAGCGTCATCATACAACACAATTGTAACCACAAAAAAACAACACAAATCATAGTCACCACTATACAACAGTGTCCTAGTCTCCGCTACACATATAAATATATCCCCCATCCTGTCCCTCCAGCACCCAGTATCACCATCATGTGTATCCAGCACCCAGTATCACCATCATGTGTATCCAGTACCCAGTATCCCCATCATGTTTCTCCAGCACTTAATATCCCCCAACATGTGTATCCAACACCCAGCATCCACCATCATGTGTCTCCAGCACCCACTATCCCCAACTTGCATCTCGTATTCCCATCATGTGTATCCAGCACCCAGTATCCCCATCATGTGCATCCAGCACCCAGCATCCGCCATCATGTGTATACAGCACTCAGTATTCCCATCATGTGTATCCAGCACCCAGTATCCCCATTGTTTCTCCAGAACCTAATATCCCCCATCATGTGATTACTATACACAAATACATGGGTCAATACAGAGAACTTTTAAAGGAACTTTTTACCCCAAGGACTGTACACAGCACACGGGGGCATCCACTAAGGTTAGAGGAAAGGGTTCTTTACAGTAAGGGCAGTCAGGATGTGGAATTCACTGCCAGCAAAGGTTGTGATGGCATATTCACTTGATGTATTTAGGAAAGGATTAAATACATTTTTAGCAGAAAAGAACATCCAGGGTTACTAGGACTGCAAATTTAAATGACGGACAGTAGTGGAGCCAGGGAGAAATAGGATGGCCATCTTGGGTCAGCAGGGATTTTAATTAATTAATTATTTTTTCTGATTGCAACAGTTTGGAGGTTGCTTCATATGGATTAACTTTAAATATAAAGATAGGGATCGCAGGAGATCCAAAATAGGTTGAACTTGAAGGACTGGTGTCTTTTTTTTCAACCTCATCAACTATGTAACTATGTGTATCCAGCACCCAGTATCCCCATCGTTTCTCCAGCACCTAATATCCCCCATCATGTGTATCCAGCACCCAGCATCCACCATTATCTCCCATCATGTCTCTCCAGCTCCCCAGTATCCCCATCATGTCTCTCCAGCTCCCCAGTATCCCCATCATGTCTCTCTAGCACCCAGTATCTCCCATCATGTCTCTTCTCCTCCCGGTAACCCCATCATGTCTCTTTAGCACCCAAGCACCTAGTATCCCCCATTATGTCTGTCCAGCACCCAGCATCTCCATCATGTCTGTCCAGCACCCAAATATCCCCATCATGTCTCTCCATCTCCCAGCATTCCCCATCATGTCTCTCTAGCACCCAAGCAGCCAGTGTCTCCCATCTTGTCTGTCCAGCACCCAGTATTCCCCATCATGTCTCTCCATCTCCCAGCATCCCCCATTATGTCTCTCCATCTCCCAGCATTCCCCATCAAGCAGCCAGTATCCCCCATCTTGTCTGTCCAGCACCCAGCATCCCCATCATGTCTGCCCAGCACCCCCATCATGTCTGTCCAGCACCCAGTATTCCAATTTTAAACCCTATTACTTACCTTTGAAGTCTTCTCTTCTTCCGGCTGCTGCCTCTCCTCTGCGGTGGGCTCTGCTTTGAATGACGCTGATGTGACCTCAGGTTACTCAGTCACTCCAGCGTCATTCAGTGAGGGGGAGGCGCTGCTACACTCTGCTATCTGCCTGTCACACAGGCAGTGCAGAAGTGAATGGATGCCGCTGTTAGGTTATGTAAGGCGCTCTTATCAGACTGATGAGAGCACCTTACATTGTTTTACAGCGGCGTCCATCTCAATGCTGGCATGCAGGGAGCGGGGGGGTATGAGAGCCTCTCCAGCATGACGCCTGGATGCGCCGCATCCCCCCCACGGAGCGGTTCGCAGCGGCCCTGCCTGCAGGCTTTCTGAACATGGTCTTAATTTACCGATAATAGCTACTACTCATGCATAGTAACTATGTTACGCTATATACATATCGTTTCGTTATGTAGATTGCGTATATGCGCCCCCGACCCCTCATTTACATGGCTATCCCCGCCTGTATGGCAGGGATGCGGCAATCATAACTGAAGGGTCAGCCCCTTCAGTACTTCGTTACGTATGTTAGTACTTACGCTGTAGATGTTCCTAGACAGGGAACTTACACAAATGACTTGCGTAAATCCCCTGTCGTACTTAGTTCTGGATCCGGCACTTTGTTCCCAAACTTAGAGAAACCTTCTCTGATCTGGCTCATTGGTAAAATATAAAAACTGAACAAGAAAAAGTACCTGGGCGCTATCTTGGGGAAAAGCAGGTGCAGGGGATAATCTGCTACTCTCCCTTGGCTTGGAAACAAAAACAAAAAAAAAAAAATATATATATATATACACTGAAGTATATAAGCAGCGCTAAATATTATTCATTAATTATCTCTGGTTCCGGTGAAGGTACAAATATACAAACAGCAACCTAATATTGAAGATTTATTTCAGAAAAACAAATACATACGTTGAGCTTCAAAAAATAAAAACAACCAATAAAATCAATAAAGCTGGAGCAGATATAATATTTCACCAAATATACTAGGTTTATACTAATAAATTGATTGAAAAAACAAGCAGTAATAAAGAATCAATCAAGAATCAATATAATAGATATATGTGCCAAATATACCGGTCCAATAGAGTGATGCCAAGAATAAGGACCTAAAGGTGTTACCCTACTGTGGGAGATGATATACGGCACCTTACTGTCCTTTGGTTGTCCCGGTGTTTAGGCCGCCCGGAATTATGGCCCAAGATGTTTCCCCAGGGGAAGATAAACAGCACCTCACTTTCCCTAGGGTTATCCTGAGATGGAAATCGCTAGATAGTATAGACCGAGATGTGCCCAGACAGCAGAAGATGACGTATGGCACTTTACTCTCCTGTATACCGTCCCGGTCTTAAAGCCGTAGAGATGGTGAAGTCCAAGGTATTAACCGACTGCGGGCGATAAAGGGTACCTCGTTCGGTCACCGGTGCCGTCCTGGTGACAATGTCCAGATTCAATTTGAGTGGCTACCCCTAAGCAACCCAAAATTGCGGCGAATTATCCAGGAAAAAATCACTGCTTATCATTGGTGATTATAAATCACCAACCAAAAACACTGCTTAGTGAATGAGGCCCTAAATGTTTACATGGCTATGGAAAATATCACCTCCACCACTTTAGATAAATGCTCTGACTTTATAGCGATCTGGTGCTCCTGGCTGCAATTTAAAGACTCTGACCTATACAAATTGTATGTTAAATAAACTCTCCTCTAGTGAATAGGATATTTCCTAGGCTTGCCTATTGATTGCACCATTGTAACCTCATCACATTTCTCCGCTCTCTCTACCCTGTGTTGCCTCCCCCCCCTCCCCCCCCAAACTATTGCTTAATTTCTTTGTAGTCTAGTTCAAACTTGAAAATCTTCATTCACCACATGTTATTTGCAAATTTTGCTCTGTAACTCTTTTTGGAATGCCAATAAACAAAATTGAAACTAAAATTCAAAGCCAAGTAATTGCACTTTAATATGTTCACGCAAGAGACCAAACTAAACATTTTCTACCAATGGTATATAATCACTTAATAAAATATAGGAAGACACAGGAAAATATATTGTGTTCCAAGATCAAGAATTAGTGGAAAATAAATAGTTGCAGTAAGGCTCCTAGGGTTGACAAAGTAAAAGCCATCAAGCCATGAAAATTTCAGTATGCTAACCATAACCATTAATTATTAATCAAATACACTAACACAAGGGATTGTTGGTTTAAGAGGTCAAAATATATTTTAAAAAATTGACATTTAATTTAAAAAAAAACTACAAAACAGAATCCAACTAGTATGAGTGCTAGCATTGAAATCACTCATCTTCTTTCTTTTTAGTATAGTCTACACTCTAACTCTACCCCTTAACCTCTATTTATGAGTCCATATTTTAAGTCCAAATTCATGAGGCCAGATTTACTAAACTGCAGGAAAGGAAAAGGAGATGTTGCCCTTAGCAACCATTCAGATTTTAGCTGACATATTCTAGTGTGTAATATGAAAGTGAGAGTTAGAATCGGATTGTTGCTATAGGCAACATCTCCACTTTTCCAAACCCACAGCTTAGTAGATTTGGCCAATGGGGTTTGTACACCTTTAGTATTCTGTGTATTATGAATGTGCACGTTTCATATGACCCTATTTTTTTTACTGTGTTTCTTTAAAATAGCTGCAGGAAAATATGCAATAATCTTGTAACACACCTAAACACAGCCAGAGGCATAAAACACTAGAAAAGAGTTAAATGTGTGAAACAGGCGTTTGGGGTTAGAAGCCTGAGAAGAAAGACAGTATGAAAGTAGGATTGTTTGGCATTGTCCATATGATTTTGAGAAATAAGATGTGTTGCTGTAGGTTAAAAGCTCATGGGAAGAAAGGGATATGCGCCCACGACGTTCTGCTTTGAGTCATTAGTGTGCCATGGCTGACACTGAAATCACTGTGGTGCATTAAGAGGTAGTTGGAGGCATGAGTAAAATAGAGTCCACCATAAGAGAGTGCAGCAGGTGAAGCAGGGCCTGATTCAGAGGCTAAAAATAAGAACTTAAAGTTATACCTGGGCAAAACCATGTTGATTTCAGGGGGAGTCAAGTTAATTTTATTCTATGCATGCAGGGAGAATGCTTTGCTTTTACTTATTGCACACAGATACCTAATCAGCTTCACTTTTAAACTGCTAATTACACTTGAGCTGGGAAACATCACCTTTTAACTATAATACTGTTGCAACAAATGAAATTTGACTCCCCTGAAATCAACATGGTTTAGCCCAGGTGTAACTTTAAGTTCTTATTTTCAATCTCTGAATCAGGGCCGCAGTGTCTAAGTCAGTGAGACATGTTTCTGTTATTGCAAGAAGATTATGGTTGTTAGAAAGGAAGAAGTCATGAATAGAGGTTAGTTTATTCAAGTCCTCATAAAAAAAAGTATATTTAGAAAATACTCATTTGGAAATCTATATTATGAAAACTTCTATTTTGAAAACCTCTTTAATTCTATTGATTCTTATTTAGATATTTTGCTATGCAAATAAGGCTTTAATTATACAGGTTCATATTTCTAACTGACTATATTTAAAAAATTTAGCATTTTAAGGTTTTTCACTTAGAAATGAGACTTTCAGAAATTCTTGACAATCATGATATCTATTTATAAATGTTACTAATTCGATACATCTCTATTTCAAATCATTAATATGAGAAATTACTCTTTTTTTTTTTTGAAACAACCTCAAATTGGATATTATGGACCATACTCACACTTAAGTAAGTGTGGAAACTATTTGTGTATTTTTTATAAACAATTAAACTGCGCATGCCCAGAACCCAAATATACACACGGGAATGTGTCTGCCTGAATCACAGAGAGGTCCTCATGCACAGAGTACTGCAAGCGTGGTTAGATGGCCATGCCTCTTTATGCAAATGAGCACAATACGAATTAACAGCGTAACGATGCACAAGTAGGTTGGCCTTCTGTAAATAAACATACACACGTGAAAAGTTAAGGTAGCCCTCTACCACTCGTAAGTTGCTTAACCATGGATTGTAACTTCATAGTCCATGCTCCCTCACTCACTGAATACAGTCAACACCTGCTACTTTTTTTTTTAATCAATGAATGTGTGCTTTTAAATAAAGGCACACATATTGAAAAGCAGTTGAAGTTAGGATTTGGACAAACAGTTTGCACATTTTAAAGGTAGGCTTTTTTTCTCTTTTGCAGTACTGATGTTTTTAAACAAAAGTGTGTGTATCCATTATTCACAGACTTTTCTTACTTAATGTTTCAGCCATATGTTAATGAGCTATTTAAAAACAAAATTCAGAACTTGATAACTGTGTAATTTTATAAGAGTTGAAGTTTTGGACAAACAGTTTGCACATTTTAAAGGTAGGCTTTTTTTCTCTTTTGCAGTACTGATGTTTTTAAACAAAAGTGTGTGTATCCATTATTCACAGACTTTTCTTACTTAACTTAA